>JALPQI010015536.1:0-27374 GCA_025490895.1 Thaumatotibia leucotreta | reverse complement strand
TGGTAGACACACTTCTTTGAGTGGCTTAAGGTTGTAGTACCTTCGAAACATTAAATACAGATGTCGCTAGTGATTAGCTTCACAATACCATTGACTAAATTCGCTGTGATCGACGGAAGGTCGTCTGGTGTAGGTAATTGGAAGCACGTTGGACCGGCAATCCAGAGGAAGCGGGTTCGAATCCCGTGACAACCAGAGTCTTTCGCAGTTGTTTTTTTCTATGGTTAGCACATCTGTTACGACATTGTGGGACTATGAATCTTGCTTTTTAACACAGATGACAAATTTAACTTCAAATTTGGTCAGAATTTTTAGTTTAATCAGATTTTTTTTTATTAGAAGTAAGTATTGTACATATAGTAGGTAGATCCTAAATGCGTGTTACAAAGGTCTCGTTTAAACTGTCCTGTCAGTTGCAAGGGTAATGTAAGTGACGAGAACGACGACACTGCACTTCCCTGATAGTCTGCTGCATAAACTTGCCGACGCTGCAGGCTTACAATAGCCCCAGGACACAAATAACAATATTGCTACGTTGACGCTACAAGCCATTTCAACATCGATCACAGGCGTATGTTTTCCTTATTGAAAAGCTTGTGGTAAATGGTTAATGTCTAAATTATCACATGTTAGGTGTGAGTCAGGATACAGCCTACATTTTCGCTCGCTTTTAGCACAATACCTCAGAAAAACACGATTTTTGTGATATGAGCAGAATAGTTTTATTATTATTAGCTAGCTATCTCAGTATCATACTTGCCAATATAATTAGAGATTCTCTAACGTATCGGAAACCTCAACAGATTCAGAATTAGGTGTGAAAGTATGAAACTTCCTCTCAGGTCAGTGGTTTAGAGTTTGAACTAGAGGTTTTTATATTTTTGTGGACCAACTAAAATTGTTTTATTAAATAATGAAAAATACCGAAGTTTACCTACGCCGGAGGTGTATCAATTATCAGCTTTAAGCATCAGCCGCGAAAGCGAAGACGTGGATTCAATTTCCTTATTGTAAAAGACGATTCGAAAGTGTTTGTTACAGATGTAGTGCAAAATCCTTTCTCTTCGGCTTTTCACGGAAACATCCGAATTCATATTACTGCACTGAGGTAAAAATCTATGTATTACTGTCACAATGAACTTCAGTATGTATTGCACTGAAGCTAATTGAGACAGGGAGATTAATTCGGGCGTTTCCGTGAAAAGCCGAAGAGAAAGGATTTTGCACTACATATCTGTACTATTCCTATATGAATATAGAATCGTTTGACGTTGACCAGGGTATCTACATCTAGGTACACTCAATCAATTGGAACCCAAGGCCATTCTAAAACTTTGTCTAAATGACGAATAGTAAGGGATTTCTTAGATTTGATTTAACTCGTCACTTAGACAATAGACATGGTACCTGAGTAGCCTAAAATTCTAATTGGTTGACTGTGCGTAAACTATCATGCTAAGTAAGTTTTTAAAACGGTATAGGTATAAAATTATATATTGAACCTCGTAGGTATTCCACTATCGAATTAATGCAATAACAAACTCTTTCTGCCAACTCGGATTCCAGGAGTATTACACTGTCAGATAACACCTGGTATTTAATTAATTAAATCATTTACAACCGAATGGAAGCGCAATCCGATTCCCATTTAATTATCATCTCATTGCCAGCCGCTAACTATCAGCAGCCGACTGATAAAATGTTAAACGAATTATAAAATACGCAAATCCGATATTAAATTCATATGTCAGTTCCCCCAGCAGAGGATTTCATTCGAAAAACCGCATTGACGCCACGTAAAACGGAACGTTTCAACTCTTTCACCCCCTCACGGGATATTCGCTCGTGTATATTTATTTTAGGGTTGATTATTGGGTGCTGGCGAAGGGTTATGTTGCTAAGCTAGGAGCTTACGGCTTATAGGTCGGCGACAAAAATGGGAAAACGGTGACAAAAGGCTGAGAGCCGTGATAGCGGGATGAAAGCGTGGTGGGTGTTGGGCAGGGCTGACACCGCCTGGAAACCCTGGATTATTAAAGTGCCGCATTACTTCCATCCAGAATATCACGGGAAGACGCTAAAATATAATGAAATAAACTCACGAATTGTTTTGTCACTACACGCAATTATATCATTGACTACACGGGACATCTTTTGGAAGGTCCGTGCCGCGCACTAGGCGTGGGGCTGAGCTTGACCGTATGATTATAATTTTCAGGTTACATATGTCTCGAATGATAGTTAAAATTTAACGCCTAAATGCTAAAAATATATGTCGCACGCATAATATGTCGAAATTCCATCAGCTTAAACAGATATAAAAAAGCTCAGCCAATGTTTCAAAGCCGGACGACGTCGTGTCTGTCGGCAATTTTTTTTTACATATTCGTGAGTATGAGTATGAAATACTGCCGTCCAAAATGGAATCCAAAAAAAATTTCTATCCGAATATAAGGTCCTAATTTATTAGTTGCAGATATTTTAACACATGATACTTTACATTAAAATAATTAACTTTAAATATAAATTAAGAAATCTTTTCATGTAACTTTTTTGATTTCATTTTTATAACAAAAAAATAATTATAATTTCGTAAAAAAAAATCATCATGTGCATTATCACATGTCACAATAACACTGTCTGTCATGTCATCAAACGACACAATCCAACGGAAAATAACATGACATTGACAATTTGACAATCAAGTATTTAATTTATCGACGTGAAGTGGCCAGTTCCAGTTAAAAGTGGTAAAAGAGGTACTAGAATCTGTTCAATGAGTTTTTATTTAATAATCACATAAACAGGATGTTTTAGCAAATTTATTTTTTCCGTTTTCTCCAAAAAAACATCGTAAAAGCTATAATGTTTCACGGTGTAATATACTCCAGAGACCGAGTACTATCAGCTGTAAAAATATCTGCATCTAATAAATTAGGACCTTATATAATACCTAAAGTAAATAAATTAACCCATTTTACTGTATTTACCATTAGTACCACAGAATAGTCTGCACATGTGGCAAGTCTTAATACTCATACCTCATACCTTAACAATGATATTCTATTTATTTATTTTTGGATCATAGTTCGGAGCTTTTGGTCGCCGTAGAATCAATAGTGGCCCTGCTTACGAAGGGTTCGAATCCCGGTCCGGGCATCTCTTTGTGTAAGTACTTATCACAAAAATATGTGGTTCTCAGTCATTATTATATTCTGTGTGTTTATATATCTATTTCTTCACACTTGCTGTATATAAGCGCGCCATTGCTTGCGTGCGTAGCGGGAGTAATAGAAAAGTGAAAAAAAGTAATAGAAATGTCAATACGTCATTTAATAATATTATGACTTAAAAATTATTTTTTTGTCGGCAAGTGTGATGAAAAACATTGTATGCATCACGGTCGGTAAGCGGAATACTAACTCGAGTCATAAAAGTTCAAACACTCTCGTTAGTAATTCCGTACTTACCTCCCTTGATGCACAATGTACTATTGTATATCGTCGCCTACTCATCAACTCTTTCTCACAATATAGCCACAATTGCTATAATATAGAGTTTTCTGAAGGTATGAATATTATATTTATCCCTTGATGAACGCATTAGGCTCTATTCATCCATAAAACTGCACAAATGTCACCTCATTCACTTAAAAAAAAGATTATTAACAATTTATAGGAAATAACTAAATTCAAAAGCGCCACATACGTCTATCAGGGAAAAATATAATATTCATACCTTCGGAAAACTTTACTTTAGCCCATTGAGCTTATCATAGAGCGAGGTCGATTCGTATAAGAATATTAAGAATATCCCGTGATATTTATTATTTATTCTTTTCGGAATTGTTTTATCTGGGTGGTTTTACGGTAGGTAATTTGAGAGCACCCTATGAGCCACAAGTCCTATTACAAGTTATTATGAAATATAATAAGCTAAATGGGGTAGCGTGCAGAGCGCTCGTGAGCATTTAAATCTAGTTTACACAAATGTTATCGCTTAACACAAATACTTTTGCTACAGGAACATTACAAACGATGCTATTACAGCATCGTTGGCCCAGCCTTAGTAATTACACATTAGGAAGAAGGAATTACACTCGAAGGATAAGTTGCAATCGTTTTCTATTAGGAAGTAGATAGTTTGAAGCAGGTAGATTAATCCCTTCTAAACTACCGTGTACTTAGATGAGAATTTCTTAAAAATTGTGTGCACAAAGGCAAATAATTAAATTCTTGTTGAGTTTATTTCCACTCGACGTCAGGGTATTTCTCAGAGCGTAAACGGACATCTCATTCATCTGGTCACGATTTTTTGGAAGTGGCTGAATGATTTGAGGTTAGTTTTGGTCAGTTTTGGTTGTCTTATAGAGAAATGGGTGCTGTATCTGACGACCGAAAATGGTACCAAAAGATGCAGCAACTTCCAAAAAAACATGACCAGATGAATGAGATGTCCGTTTACGCTCTGAGAAATGCCCGTCAATATCACCTCGTGGCAACCCTAGGTCCAGTGGAAAAATTGCAAAAAGTCGCGATATTGGCCCCGCAAGTTCAATTAACGGGCGGCATTCACGCGGCGCGCTCGAGCGGCGAGGCGCTCGCGTCGATACCCCGCTACCATTGTAGATACTTACTTTGAGCGGAAGCCGTACCATGAGTTGTCAAGTGGATACATTAAGGTGCGTTTAAACCAGGGGCGTAGCTACTGCCGTATTTGCCGTATCAATTATACGGGGCCCCCGGGCCACGGGGGCCCCCAAAGTGTGTAAGGAAAAAGAATAAAAACTGTCTAATTTATATTACCTCCATATAAGGGCCTCCAAATTTTTTTTATACGGGGCCCCGACAAGGCACGCTACGCCACTGGTTTAAACCAAAAGAACTTCGCTGTTCTAGCGCCTGTTCTACGAAATCAACCAATCACGTTTTGTTTACCGATCGAATTTCGTAGAGTGGGAGGTAAGAACAGCGAATACTGCTCTTTTAGTTTAACCGCACCTTTAGGTTTTACTCCATACGCAAAGGATTCTATCGCACTCGCACTAATTTATTGGAGCTAGCGTTTCCTTAACTTGCTTTCTATGCGTTGGAGACTGCAACAATATTCAATAAAATAATAATAAATATCATGGGACATCTTACACAAATCGACCTAGTCCCATGGTAAGCTCAATTAAGGCTTGTGATGTGGGTACCAGGCGACCATATATATAATAGATACATACATATAGATACTTAAATACATAGATAGCCATGACCAAGGAACAAATATTTGTGATAAATAAATACACAAATAATGCCCTCGCCGGGATTCGAGCCCGGAATCTTCAGCTTCGTAGGCAGGGCCACTATCAACTAGGCTACGGAGGCTGACAAAAATAATTAATAACAACTCAAAGTCAAAAGTCAAAGTCAAAATATTCTTTATTCAATTAGGCCCAGCAACGAGCGCTTTTGAATCGTTAAACTAAATAGCGAATGAGAGAAAAAAAAACTACCTCCGGTTCTAACCCTACACCACTGCCTGAGAAGAATCCGGCACGAAACTCAGCGGGACTTTCTTTTTTCAAATAATAGTTTTATAACATCTTACTGCTTGCATTATTGCTACTACTTGCTATGCATTAATTAAAACGAAACATAAATTTGATTTAATATAAATACAGATTCTAGTTTTCTTATGTTCTCTTGCGGCAGATATTATAATCATATCATAGATTTAAGATAAATAATTCTGTTTGATCCTTTTACAATCATAAATAATTTAAATATGGTCCTTCCAACCGGATAGTCAATTGAATAGGTAATGTATTAGTCCCACCTACACCGCGACCTTTTTGGTAATGGTCTTATATTATCATCACGTCATTACGTCTTAGCATTTCTATGCCACTCCAACGAAGGCGTCATTGGAGTAACAGAGACAAATGTTCCAAATACGTTTTTTTATGTTTCCGGTAGTCCCTCAGATCCCTAAAATCATCCCGTTACACGTATACCGGAGGTACGAGTGAAATGCATAAAAGGGTGAATATCTGAGCGTTTCAACCGCCTAATTTTGGTGTCATCATTTTTGCCGAAGTTTCTAAACGTCTCAATGTTATACTTCGTCATTGATATTAGATACCTTGCCTCCTTCAAATTACAAAGTAGTACATTATAACGAACGAATAACGAATAGAAACTTCGGCAAAAATGAAGCCACCAAAATAAGGCGGTTGAAACGCTCAGATATTCGCCCAAAAAGTAAGTTACGCCGATATTAGCGTTTGCCGCGGCAGTAGCCGTACGGCTGACATGGACATTACAAGTATCGGTTACGTTAGGTTTTACTCGACACGTAAAGCAGGCCATCACGCTCGCTCCAATATGTCAGTGCGAGCGCGATAGAATGCATTACGTATCGAGTAAAACCTAACGTATCATGTATCCTTTACTTTCAGACTTCTATCGCACTAATACGAAAGAGTGACAGAGAGGGAAAACTACGATACGCTACTAAGCGTTAGCGGTTGGTAACTTGACTAAGCATCCTGGTACGGCTGATTCTTGGTAACGATACCGTTCTCTGTGGCTCACATCACAATATCTGCCTTAATAAGTTTTGAGCGGAAATCTCATAAGAAGTAGAAGAGGAAATTCGTTTTACTCAGAAAACCAATGCAAGCTTTTTATCTCCGAGTTTAGGTGTCATCTTCATACAGTGCTAGTTACCTACCTGGTTTGTACAATATGAGGACATGGGTCACCTGCTTACATATTTAGTACCTGGGCCTATCAACTTTTCGATCCACATATTTTTTGTCTGCTGCGTTACTTTTCATGAACTTACAAATGTACGTCAATTAAACTATACACATATTTACAACGAAAAACAGTTGGAACCTAAATGTATCGATATGAATTTGCGTGGGGCCTAATGCATGTACAATTTATAATTTTTTTTCTAGCAAACTTGATGAATTGTCACTTGCGTTACGGGACAAAATAGTGTCGATCGAAAAGTTGATTGGCCTACCTGTTATGGGCCTCTACCCGCATATCCAGTCTGTCAATGTTGCTTTAGTGAAAGAGGAGCGGCCTGAAAACCAGCGTTGTGCAGTCGTCGGTTTATTCGGTATGACTGACACAACTATGCTGAGACCGCTCCTTTTGTCACATTCAATGTATAAAGTAAGTTAAGTATAATGTATATTTTTCTCACACTTGTCCATATACATCGTTTCTGACTATAGTTTCAGTAAAATATAGTGGAATGTTTTCTGAATGCGGGTGTGATTAAAGACATTGTGGTGTTGTTATTTTACTTGTGGCAATAAATATTTTCTTATTCTTATGGGACTGTGTTTTTACTACGGACTTGGTACTTACACATGAGGCATTTGGACTCTTCCAAGCAACCTTTAGTCCCATCTGGTAGCCAGATTTGGTAGCTAGCTACGAAATGAGAATTGTGTTTTCCCATCTCGTAGCTAGCTACCAAATGGGAACAATTTTCTCATCTCGTAGCCAGATTTACTAGCTGGCTACGAAATGAGAATCGTGTTCTCCCATCTCGTAGCTAGCTTCCAAAAGGGAACATATTTTCCATCTCGTAGCCAGATTTACTAGCCGGCTACGAAATGAGAAACATTTGTCTTCCCATCTTGTAGCTAGCTACTAAATGGAATCAATTTTGCCACCTCGTAGCCAGATTTGGCACACCAATATATAATTAGACAAACCAAAGGATTCAGATAAGAGCGATATGGCAAGCACTTGACAACATCAAAGTTTCCTTATAATGAATATGCTTTGAATATGTCATTAAATAAGGTCGTACACAAGAAGTTGTAAAAACGCCTAAAAGGTAAAACAATTGCGACAGAGATATAATAATTGATTAGATTGATATTGCCTTTCGTCCCATCTCATAGTATTTGTATGTTTTTACCGACATGGAAGAATCTTTTCTTACGGCCCTTTGAGCCGATCTACGAGATGGGACTTTCAAATTCCCTTGTAGTTGCCAGCTTCGAATAGGGATTAGTTTTCCCATTTAGAAGCCAGCTTCAGAATCGAGCTACGAGATGGGACTTTCAAATTCCCGTTTAGTAGCCAGCTTTGAATCGGGATTATTTTTCCCATTTGGAAGCTAGCTTCAGAACCTAGCTACGAGATGGGACTTTCATATTTCCGTTTAGTAACCAGCTTCGAATCGGGATTATTTTTCCCATTTGGAAGCTAGCTTCAGAACCTAGCTACGAGATGGGACTTTCAAATTCCCGTTTAGTAGCCAGCTTCGAATCGGGATTATTTTTCCCATTACGTAGCTAGCTACCAAATCTGGCTACGAGATGGGACTAAAGGTCACTTTTTGTAAGGTTGACAGTGTAACTATTATTAAAACACAGCTCTTTCTGGTGGTTAGAGTGACAAAGGTGTAAAAACCTGCGATATTTATATTGTTTTTTCGCTAGTTTTGGTACAGTCAAATGAAAAAATATGTACCGAAAGAAAAGTTCAAAGTTCTTATTGTATACTCAGAATTAAAGTGCACTGGGACATATTTTTGAGCATTTTGATATACCTACAGCTTACGAGGGCTGTTCCGAAAGTTTTTAGTTGGTCCGGTTCTATTCATGCGATTTAAATTAAATTTATATCATCGTGATGGACATTTCAATACTTATTATGGTTCATAAATGTATGCATGTAATGGGAATAGTTTTTTTATTATATTTTTTATACAAAAACCTGTTTTGTATGAAATTTAACATTGTGTGAAAAAAAATGCCATTATTGACACATTGAAGCATATTTTGTATAAAAATCTTTGAAAGCCATACTTAAATATACCCGGGATAAATAATTTAGTTCATTTTGCGTTTTTTAAATTATTATTGAAGAACAATGATCATTGATTGAATGATGATTTTTACAATATTCGAAATTCCAATTTTGGAGTTGACGATTTTCTTTCGATGCCTACTCTTTTATGATTAAATTAAAGGATATCACGTAATTTGTACTTAAAAATAACGGAAATATCTTCAATTACTAGTACCTATAAAATAAAATCGTTTTATAGGCGAATGATGTTCATAGCATCTCATTAAAAAAGTGCCTCAAAAACCGGTGTCAGGTTCATTGGAGTAAGGCTCGACACGTCTAAGTAAAACAAAATAATAAAAATATCTAAAATCTTTACTAAAACAAATTTACACCGCCTAAAGCGTTATTGAAATATCCCTCAAAATGGTGTAAGTTTTATTGAAATCGCATGAATAGAACCGGAGCAACTAAAAACTTTCGGAACAGCCCTCGTATTTTGCTTTTGACTGTACAATACTTAACGTATTGCGAAAACACAAATCAAAATATTTTGATTTGTACTTTTTATTTTTCCCCAGTAGTCACACTACTTAATACTATCCCCACCTCGGACATTAGGTGATCTTGGTCGTTTTTCTTTGGTATATGACATCTACTAATATTTATAATGTATACAATACTTACTTACAATTTGTGTAGGTATAACAGAACTATATTAACTCCTGCCCATATAATCATAGCAAAGTTTCTTCAACTGCATAGCAGGTAAGCGAAGTCCGGAATAATGCCTATATTTACATAGTTGCCGATTTCTAAAAATGAACTTTTTTTTATAGATTAATCCTTATTAATTTGAGGATAACACTCATCATTTTTCCGATAGTCTTAACGTCATGTATACAAGGTGGAACGGAACGACGATCTTTCCCGCTACCGACCGCGTCTATCAACCATTACGATGAACTTTCAGTATGAGACCAACATCGAAAACGTACATGGAAAATTTACTTTTCCATACTATTGAGCTCTAACTAATAATCAGTGACTTTGTATGAGGGGTTAATTTTTTTAAAGATATTTCGATGTCGGTCCCATACTTTAAGTTCACCGTAGGTAATGGTTGGTAGACTCGGTCGGTTGCGGGAAAGATCGTCGTTCCATTCCACCCTGTATAAGGCTCATTTCTAAAGATTCGTGCAGACTAAAAGAGCATTCGCACATTCTATCGACGCTCTATGAAGTTCTTTTTGTGTAAACAAAGACAGACCATTCTTTCGTTGTTCTTATAGATTCTATCAATATTCTACGAATATTCTAAGAATGTTCGCTCGCTTGGTGTAAACGCTCATCCGAGCGTGCGAACAGTCGCCTAGAGTATTATTTCGTGTTCGGAATTCGGGGACGTGCTCGTTCTAGCCGTTCGTGGCTCGAGGCACTAAAGTTCAGAGAAAAATAAAAAACCGACCAAGAGCATGTCGGGCCATGCTCAGTGTGGGGTTCCGTTTTTATTCAAAAACGGCTGGACCGATTACGTTCGAAATAGTTTCATTTTAAAGTATATAAAGTATAATCAGAGATCGGACAAATATGCGTCATTGTTCCCAATAATATGGACATGACTAATAAGTTCCTTGATCATTTATTATATTCAGAAAATTACCAATTTGACACCGGTAACTATGAAAACCTTTGTAAATAATCACCTTAAAGCTTCGAATTTAAATTTCAAGAAATTATTCGTTCAATTATTCACTTAATCAACTTTGAAGTGATGTTCATATTATTGCGAACCAATGACGCACATTTTGTCTGATCTCTGCTCATAATACATATATACCTACCTATTTAATTTGTTGCTTACCTTCGTATATTCAGACAATGTTTCAATTATTGCAGCACACACTTCAGATGTAATTAGACATATCGAAGATTTCGAAATTTTACTAAAATACATGAGGCTGTCATATGAATCTCCCGTCGCCAAAAATCGTAATGTAATTGTTAGCCTGTCGTATGCCGGAATCGAGTCTCTGTAATTCGTATTTGATTTGCTAATTTTATCTTCAATCAGAGACAATAAATAATCAAAGTCCTCTGATGCCATTCTATGAATGTTTTTATATGGACCACTTTCTTCTTGTTCTTTCAGACTTCTCATTATATCACCTATATTATCAAGTGTCCTCCTTTGCATTAGATTTGTAACCCACCAATGTCTCTTCCTTCTTTTTTTTAAATCAATTTACTCAATATTATATACGCCGAACTCGTAATTAAAATATCTGTTTCTGAGTCCGACATAGGAGCATTCCATGAAAACATCTACTTTTTGTCGCTTACGACTCACTATGGTAGCTACCCTAATAAAATATGCTAGCTGTTAGGAAACACTGTCAATCTTAAAGCCTTGATATGTTATTATTATGCCGTAACACAGCTTACTAATTTAATTTTCAAAAGTATTGAAAAGACAGTGTCGCTTACAACATTTTTTATGGAATGCTCCCATAGTGTACACTAGACTAATCGCCCGACGAATGAGCAACGGGCGCTCGTTCGCCTGGTCTAACCAGCTCTAGAGCATATGCTCTAAAGGTGCGTTTAAACCAAAAGAACTTCGCTGTTCTAGCGCGCGTTCTGGGAAATCAACCAATCACGTTTTGTTTACCGATCGAATTTCGTAGAGTGGGAGGAACAGCGAATGCTCTTTTAGTTTGAACGCACCATTAGAATCAGTTCTTGGATTGCGCTCTAGTTCTTGGTTTGCGTTCTTGCTCGTTGATATTTTGGTGTAAACGCTGAGAACGAACTTCCGTTTACACTAAAAGATCAAGAATCAATGCTCAATTCTGGTTCTAGCTCTTTGTTCGCTTGGTTTATACGCACCTTTAACTGTCAAATGTGCATTCTTAGAAATTGCGAACTATTACTGTGTGTGAGAAGTGTGCAGTGACTGTGCCTTGCCTACACATACACAATCATGCCTAAACATAAATTATAGTTTATTTTATACCTTACCTACTGGAACTTTAATTGATATTATTATAAAGGATAATATTGCAAATCGTACACAGAAATAAGTGTAAACCGCAAGAATTCCTTTCACAAACTATAAATATTATGCTTGGTATTTAGCAAATAGGCGCGTAAAATATTAAATCCATATCGTTGCATCGTAGTTGCGTAACCAATTCATAAAAATAAATAAATAAAATTGACATAATTATATGATTCATCATCATCATCATTCACATGTCAGCCCCTGTAGTTGGTAGTGACCCTGCCTACGAAACTGGAGGTTCCGGTTTCGAATTCCGATGAGGACATTATTTGTGTATTTATTTATCACAAATATTCGTTTCTTGGTCGTGGCTCTATTTGTATTTAAGTATATATAATATATATTACATTTATATCATCGCTTGGTAGGTACCTACCCTCATCACATAGTGTAACATCTTACACTGGGACATCCCCAAGATATTTATTTATTTATTTCAGCTGGAAAACGTCCACTGCTGGACAAAGACGTCCGACAAGAATCTCCACTATCTCCAGTACGAATGGTCATCTGGCACCCTCTCAACTGTTTCCCGCGACCTTAACCCTCTTAGATGTATGTTAGTCGCAGGAGCGTAGCTACTGCCGTATCAATTATACGGGGCCCCCGGGCCACGGGGGCCCCCAAAATGTGTAAAGAAAAAGAATAAAAACTTTATAATTTATATTACCTCCATATAAGGGCCTCCAAAAAATTTTTATACGGGGCCCCGACAAGGCACGCTACGCCACTGGTTAGTCGCATGCAAGAACATTCATACATAGCAATCATAGCATTCATAGCACACGTGCACACCCCGTAAACCATGAATGTAGGATTAATATGGATTTGACAACGTTATAATAATAACAAGAACGAAAGGGATGGTCTTATGAAACTTTTTACTAGTGGAAGTGAAAAGGAACGATAATCGTCCGTCCTTATCACTGTGCCACTATTTTTTGTGTGTGTGTGCATTAGATGCTAAATGTAAGTGCCAGACAAATGCGTTGAATACGTCACTAAGTGCCTGTGTGGCACTTTCTTCTTAGTAGTAAGTGACTATGTCTATCCCTCTTAGTGGCACACTATGTGCGGCCCCTCGCCGTAAACCTACAAGTTCTTGACAGTTTTGTATAACACCTTCAAATTCAATTATTCTGACAACAGGCAGAATGGCTTAGTTCTTTCGCCTGTTCACAGGGACTAATAGTAAAAAAAGTTACACTGACAGTGACATTGACATTATACTTAGCCGATTATTCTGCTCGTTGTCATATAAATAATTTTCTACTTGTTTTGTTTGGAGACTTTGCAGTACAGAGTTTTCAGTAAGTGAATTGACCGAAAAATCATAATTGCATGATATTCCAGTATTACCTACGGACTGCAAACTTTGATAAGCATGATGCTGCAGGTTTTTATACATACTTTACAAACGTAAACGGACTGAATGGTGATATTGCAAAAGCCGGTCGAAAGGTCACGATTCAATGCAAAAAATACGACACAGATAATACTATAATAATTATGGACATGATAAATACATATTTAAAAGATTGCTACTTTTATCAATATCATGCCATTAATGTGTTGTTGTTTTAGTCGAGAGCTTGTCAGTACAGATTGTAATTAATTTGCCGTTGTTTGTAAAATTACAGAAGCAAACATGAAGAATAAAAAAGATAAACTAAAAAAGTCTGCACCAAAACAAGAAAAATCACTTGCTGTAAGTAATTTTACCAGTAAATTACATTTGTATAATCTTTTTTATTGGAAATTTCTGTACAAAATAATTTGTGTCTGCTGTTTTTCTCCACTAAATGTAATTGATACCAAAACATTTACTAATCACAGTTATGCAGAAAACAATCAAATACATTTTTTTTACAAAAGAACCTACTGTATTACAGTCATAGATACAGAAAGGAACCCAACTCGATATGTTAACACTTTCTACAAAACTTATGGTTATTTAGTTAATACATTAGAGCAGGGATCAGAACCAGTTTTTTTAGAAAAACCTCGAAATAGCTCAATATTTTTAAATGTTTTACACTCTTTACATAGTACTCAATATTTTATGTAATTAACAATATCATATTTTTGATTTACTCCATTAACAAAGTATTTATATACAGAAGAACGAAAAAGAACTAAATTAGAGCCATTCTTTTGTTTGGAGAAAAAACTAGTATCAAATCCCTGCATTGGAGGATTAAAATACATAATTATCTCGAATTACTAGCAATTAGTGTTACAGCTATGCACTTATAGATGACATGATATTTAAAAGGAATACAATTTATTTTTTTATAAATAAAATATTTTTTCCAGCTGAGATACATAGTGTTCACTATCCTTGCTGTGCTCCCAGTTGCGGCAGCATACTGTCTCTACCATGTGTTCGGCAGCCCCCCACCGGTGCCGGAGATGGATCTGAATGCCTGGTGGGGACCTTACCCCATATCCCAGAATCCAGATGTGTCAATACAGCCTTTTAGAATTGAATTCTCAGATGTGGTAAGTAATAAAGAAATTAAATTATATGCAATCTTTATTCTTCAATATTAGTGCACTGTTAACTGTGTCATTTAGATCTTTTCTTCTGATCAGTGATCCTCTTAATTTTATTGGTTACTAACAGATAGGTACTTAGTTTTAGAAAATTAGAATTACAATCCTGACCAGAATTTATCATAATATTGTTTATCAAACACTGTGGTCTTCTTATCAACAAGACTAATGATGTTGTTAACTTTGTTGCAATGCTTTTATTTGTATGTTACTTCAGTAAAAGCATTTTTTGAAATAATTTAACCATCTGTAAATTTAAAACTTAAGGTAGTCTTATCAACTTATCATATACGATAATGCTAAAATGGGTACTACAAATGTCATTCACTTTACTTGCTTTATGTGGTAGGGCACAGCTCTGGCAATGTTGTTGTTCAATCTGGAAGTATCCCCATCTTACAGACCACATACCCCTTTCACTGTCGCAGCACTTCTAGTAGCACCTCTGGAGCCGCAGATGTCTTTAGTCTAACCTACTTATCAATAAACATCCCCTAACTTAACAAGCCGTTAAGATTGTTTGTCTCTTCTGGTCTTATAGACATTTTGATAAGACCGAAAAGGAAACTATCAGCTTGCTAAGTTAGGATAAGAGGGTAAGATAAGACTATAGTCTCCTATTCAATGTCATAGTCTGTTTGGTATTTTTTCTTAATCGGTTTTTTAACTTACATTAAATAGGAGACTTAGGCTGCGGCTCCATTGAGGCGAAGATGTGCAAAATTGACCGATTACATTCTTCAAATTCAAAATTCGAAACACTGTGATGCGGTCTTATTGGTCAATTTTGCACATCTCCGCTCCTCTCCGCCTCAATGGAGCCGCAGCCTAAGGCCTAAGATGTTTGCTAGTCACTTCCAGTAATAGTACATTACGACACAAGTGCGAAAAACAGGAAATCCGAAACAAGTGGCGATGTTTTAAAACACGACCAAAGGGAGTGTTTTACATCGACACGAGTTACGAATTTCATTTTTGCACGTGTCTCGTACGGCGTTTTTTAGTACAGATGGCCCTCCGAAGTTTTGGACCTGACGTAAAATGACCCACTTCTCGCACTAGAGCTAAAAAATACACCATATGTACTAAAAAATATGTTTCAGATAGTGAACGACCTAAAAGAGCGTCTCCTCCACCGTCGCCCTTTCCCCCCGCCACTCGAGGACGCGGGCTTCACGTACGGCTTCAACTCGGCCTTCCTGACGCGCGTGCTCGACCACTGGCAGAACAAATACGACTTCAAACTGCGCGAGCAGTTCCTTAACCAATACAGCCATTTCAAGACTAATATACAGGGGCTGGATATGCATTACATTCATGTGAAGCCGAAAAATGTCAATGGCAAGGTAAGTGAGAAAATATAAACCCACACAACTCGGCCTTCCTGACACGCGTGCTCGACCACTGGCAGAACAAATACGACTTCAAACTGCGCGAGCAGTTCCTTAACCAATACAGCCATTTCAAGACTAATATACAGGGGCTGGATATGCATTACATTCATGTGAAGCCGAAAAATGTCAATGGCAAGGTAAGTGAGAAAATATAACCAATTAACCTTGCCCTTAACCAATAAACAGCCATTGCAAGACTAATATACATATGTATATATATATATATATATATATATATATATATATATATTTATTATATATAGTCCTCCTCGTCGTGACCGACGCGACGACGGCGACCCCTACAACTTCCTCTGATGAGCACGTATATGGCTCGCGAAACCGAATTTAGTTTTAAATAAGTATCCGGTCACACTGTGCACAATGAAGCTGGCCCTGACTATTGAATGTGTAAGCGTAGGAGGGCTTAGGTCGGGTTTTCCCTAGACTAATATACAGGGGCTGGATATGCATTACATTCATGTGAAGCCGAAAAATTTTGATGGCAAGGTAAGTGAGAAAAAAATAGCCCCCTTCAACTCGGCCATCCTGATCCGCAACTGTCCACTGTATGATTTCAAGCATGCAAGCAGTTTCTGATCGTAGTCACTTCAAAGCTTGGATGTAGGTACATCATATGCATATGGGTCAAAATTATTTTCGTTGTCTTGTTTTGTACCACTCTGTCACGCTTTTAGTTGCTGTTTCGTCTCAGTATATTAAAAAAACCGGTGCACTTTTCACGCTAGATTTTAATCCATACATCAGAAATTGAAAACAAAACATCATCTCATACAAAAATCACCACTGCGTCACGTTTTTTAGGGACACAAAATAAGACAACGAAAAGAATTTTGACTCTATGTCAAGATTCTTCTAATTTCCGTACGTTTTCCTATAAGGGGCGTTTTCCTATGATGATGATGATGATGATAAAGGGAGCATTCATAATGGATCTTATGCAATTGTATGAAATAGATTTTAATGGAAGCAATGTCTATTTTCAAAATGGTGAAATTATATTCTCACCACAATAAGAAGTTATCCATTATGATTTTTTAACCCTTAACTTGGCAGTGTATCTTAAAAGATACATACTTTTTAACCCACTTTTTGTATTTTTTTAAAGACAGAATTTTTTGCTCTACACAGCGGCGACGAGGCTAAAACGCTCGATTTTTTAAAATTGTGCCAAGTTTAGGGTCTGAAATAGATCCCATTAGTGTACAAACAACCGTGTTTTTGTGTAAGTAACATAAGAGTTAATTAATGTATATTTCTAACCATAATGCTAAGTGATCATCTAAAAATGTTAGGCTATAAAAATGGTACAAAATTATTATCTGTTTTCGTTATTTACTATCGAAACCAGGTACATTTTCGTTGACCCCCATTTATTGTCACTCCAGCGTAGACCCCCGTCACATCGTTCGTGGACCCCTGGGGGTCCACCTGGACCACTTTGGGCGCCCCTGATCTAAATACTCGTTGCTAAAGAAGTCCCTAAACATCCCATTGCAGTCAGTGGTCCCACTATTGCTCCTACACGGCTGGCCGGGATCTGTGCGCGAGTTCTACGAGATGATCCCCAAACTGACCACGCCGCAGTCCCAGTACAATTTCGTCTTCGAGCTCATCATCCCCAGCCTGCCTGGTTTTGGATTCTCACAGGTATGTAAGTAGCCGTGTGGTGACGGCAGTAAGAATACCTTAGTCACCACCCCAACTCCTTCTGCGGGTCTCGTAAGAGTCGATTAAGGGATTGAAGTGTCGCTGACCATTCTACAAGATTGATGATGGGCAGCAGCGTCATCATAGGGGACACATTACTGCGATCGTCAATCCGCATGCCCAGCGTGGCGATTATGGGCATTTACCTCCTAATGCGTCTATACGCATAGTTAATAGGAGAGGCCTACGTCCAGCAGTGGACTAACATTGGCTGATGATGAGGTATGTAATGCTCGAATCTGGAGACTCGAACTGTGCGCATAATAATCATTATATGGCTTCAAAATAGAATATTTCACTGTACATTAAAGCAAAAGACTAGTTTCGGATTATGTGTAAACTATACATGGCTAGTTTTGAACTGTGAAAATATTTCACAAATCACAATGAATACTCACCTCCCACTTCGAGCGAACCGGACTAATTAATGGGTTCGTTTCACGTGCATCGCTGGCGAAGAGTTAGTATGCAGTTTACGGTTGCAAGTGCCATCAGCAATGAACGTTAAACGGAGCACTAATCCGGTCCGCCCGTGGTAGAAGGCGGGCATAAGGCAAAATTAGTGTATGTGTACAGCTACTGCTTATATATTTGCCGTTTGTATGTCCACATATTTATTATATTCTGAAAATAAATATAATTCTAAAGGCGGCAAAATTGTCTGCCTAATTAAATGAGAAAACGTTTTGCCAATAAGGTACATTAATTTCACATTAAATAACATAGGTATTTTATGCCCTAGGGCGCGGCTCGGATCGGCCTAGGCCCGGCAGAGATAGCAGTCGTACTCAACAATCTCATGCAACGTGTAGGCCTCCCGAACTACTACATCCAAGGCGGCGACGCCGGCCACGCTATTGGCTCACACATGGCAACACTCTTCCCGAACAACGTGTTAGGGTTCCATACGAACTTCCCTGTACTTTCTTTCAATCCGTACTCGCATCTTTACACCTTTTTAGGTACGTATTATGGTTATTTACATAGCTTCATGCCGTATGGCACGCTAACTTGGGGTCAAATGTACCAAACATTTAATTCTGGTTAGAGGTAAATAAATAAGTATGGTCAATGAAGACTTGCACGTAGCAACACCACTCGACCAATGTGTTAGGATTTCTATCACACAATCTCAAATAAGTATTTTGATTATTTTCATAGCGTAATGTCGTATGGCAAGCTAATTTGGGGTCAATGCTTGATCCTCGAACCTCGAGAACCTCTCGCGCACCGACTTGTTATGGTTCCATCACGAACTACAACTTATTAGATATTAGTTGGTTCCGTAGTGCTATATTATGGCATTCAATTTGGGGTATACACTTTAAGTCTAAGTTTCTATAACTTGTTTATGCGTTGAAATTAACCCTTTAACCATTTGACAGCTCTGTTAAAGCATTAAATTTCGAACCTTACGTATGTGTAAATTGATTTGGTTTTGTTTTTAATATGACGGTAAATATTTTGCCAATGCCCATTAAAGAGTTAAAACGTTGTAACAGGTCAATTCTGGCCCAGCTTGATAGTGGAGCCTGAGCTACAAAACCGGATGTACCCATGGGGAGAGAAAACCAAACATCTGATAGAGGAGTCTGGGTACATGCACATTCAGGCCACAAAACCGGATACTATTGGTGAGTTTATTTTTCTACAAAATTCGAACATTTACTCTATGCAAGCAAGTCCACATTCCACAGGCTGTGTATTGTGTTGTATAAGAATCTTGTATCTGACTAAGCGTAGAGACTAAACCAAAAGTAGATTAATAAATTCCTAAAAACTCAAATTTTATCCATATCTTATACATTTGTTTTGTATTGTAAAGTCTATCCTTCCCTCATGTAAAGTACGGACAGCTCCAAAGCTATAACTAGATTGATCCTTGTACTCGTACCTAGCACATACAGTTATATAGACAATATAGTCAACCTGGGTTAGTGAAACATACGTTTCACTATCCCAGGACCAAATTTTCTCATAGTAAATGAAGTGTGTCACTTAGGGAACATACCCAGAGTGCAGGCGTAGGTTAAATAGTAAATTTTAATTGTAGAATTGTACTTTAGGTTTTAAAAATTGTAGTGATGGGAAAAACGGTGGTGTAACTCCAATTTAAATTACATTATTACAAAATAATCTCGAAATATACTAGTCACGTGACAAGATACCAGACCCTCCCTCTCCCCCTGGTGACCAAGAGTGGTACTTTGACGGACCCCCTCCCCTCCTAAACAGGTCACGTAGTATGGGTATGTTTCCTTACCCCTCTGTTTCATTTACCCAACTTTCCTAGACTATATATTCGTAGTAGATTGGATTGTACCAAGCACCTACACAGACTGTTAATCTTAGGGTCTAAATTATCGTAATGTTCGTCACAGGCACAGCCCTGACCGACTCTCCAGCCGGGCTAGCTGCCTACATCCTCGAGAAATTCTCCACCTGGACCGACCCAGACTTCAGAAGAGCTGCCGACGGGAATCTCCTCTCCAAGTTCTCCTTGACCACATTACTGGATAACGTCATGATATACTGGGCGTCAAACAGCATTACTACTTCTATGCGGCTGTATGCGGAGTCGTTTGCAAAGAAGCAGCAGGCTTTAAGGCTGGATGAGTGAGTGTACTTTGAACCTTGTCCCATCTTAGACCAGAACAGACCCCACAGAAGAGCTGGTCTCCTTGACCACACTGCTGGACAACGTCATGATCTCATGATTATACTGGGCGTCGGACAGTATCACTACTTCTGTGCGCTTGTATGCGGAGACAATAGTAACGTCACGTTTGTATACTGCCAAATGAAATGACCTACTCTTTTAAATTCTTTCCAATGTATTAAATATAAGTTGCTGTAATCTACATTTTGAATTTTTTTTAAAAATCCACCGTAGCAGAAAAAGTTTGAAAATATCCCCATAAGTATTTCACACGCTTTAACACGTTCCCTGTGCATGCATCACATGTGATGCATTTGAAGTTATTGATGATACGTGAATGTAGCATATATGATACACGACCCTGTTTAAATGCATGGATAATTTGAAATTTGCACGTACGAGCTAAGCTACGTTAACTTACCCGCACGTATCAGCTGTAAAAAGTGACAATTTGATAAAATCAGGTATTGGCGGACTTTTAATACTGTTGCAAGATTATGCTTGAAATTTTGTGCGAGAATTTGCACGTTAGAGGTGACACTATCGATTTTAGCTGCACATGGAACGTGTTAAGAATACAAAAATATTACAAAGCCTTTACCGTAATTATATTTCTTTGACTTCGCAGGGTGCCAACTGAAGTGCCGACATGGGGTATCAAGTTTAAGCATGAGCTGGTCTTCCACCCAGACGTGGTCCTGAGGCTCAAGTACAAGAACTACCTGCACAGCACAGTGGTGGAGGCTGGTGGCCACTTTGCGGCCCTAGAGCTTCCGGATATATTGGCTGATGATGTCTTTGAGGCTGTGGAGGCTTTCCGGCAGTTCCATGGGAGCAGGTAAGTCACTTAGTCAGCTGGTCTTTTATGGCTTTAGGTTTAAGTATGTTTACCTGCACAGTATAGTAAATGGGTGTGGAGGCTTCGTTGCCCTGACAGCCGGATTTATTGACAATGCGATGAACACGTTTCGACAGTTCCATGGGAGGAGGTAAGCTGGTCTTCTAACTCCTGACATCATACAGGAAATGCCTACCTGAACGTGGTAGAAGCAATCCTCTGTTATACAGGTTGATTCACCAAAGCTGACACGAATAGAATTACCTAATGAAATGAATGACATCTATCATTTTGACATCCACACATATACACCGTGTTTTTTTTTAATTCCGCCAAATTTAACAGGCTACTTGGTACGTTAATTGGAGCTACCTGGTATATAGCTTTTAGTCGAATTCGAAAAAAAATTTTTTCGTTTTCATACATAATAAATGAAATGGTAAGTGTGAGAGAACTTTAAGAATAACACAAAAGTTAATTTCAGGTGACTGACGGCACATGTCAAAATAAGTAGCATTAAGAGGCAATAAAGGTTGCAGTAAACTTATTTTTTTAATAACTCAATAACAGTAAGAGTTGAGATACTAGTTTCTTAGAGAAATTGATTAGTTTTGACCTGAATAAGCTTCCCTTTAATTTAACGGAAATCATTAAAAACACGGTGTATAGTTTATGTCACCTATTCGATCCATTCGTGCCAGCTTTGATGAATTTACCTGTACCAGCTCTTTCTCGCACCATATGCCAAGTTAGAGGCTGTGGTGTGTCTTAGGCTGTTATCTTGTTTAGGTGCTGTTTGCTGTCGCAGCGTCGCAATAATAATAATTATAGCAAATGATGTAAGCAAGATTTGATACAGCAAGATCCCAAATATTTTTTAGTTCGCAGTAGATACAAATTTACTTTTACCGACATTTACGACACTTCTCAGATCTGTTTTTGTTTTCTGTTAGATTTGTTAGAAGATCTAGTGCAGGGACACGAGGCCGGAAACAGGCGGACTATCGATCAGACGCTTTGATTCATTCAGCACATTTTGTAGATGTAGAGTTTAGCTATAGTATTAAAAACGACCTTGTTAATTGAACTTTATTAGAACAAAAGTGTCGGATATTTTATGTGTCGCATCTATTCTGACATTACCGTGTACTTACTAAAGGATTCTACCAACAGTAAAGATTATTAATTAAATTGTTTTCTTTCTCTAGTGACCCTCCCAGTCCCAGTATACCTCAAGAGAAACCGAAGACAATCTTCGACTTCACAGTCAAAGACATAAACGGCAACACCGTAAAACTGGACAGATACAAGGGCTACGTCTCCATCATAGTCAACGTTGCCTCCCAATGCGGGTACACGGAAAACCACTACAAGGAACTCAACGAGTTATATGAGAAGTATGAAGGCAGGGGTCTTCGGATACTGGCATTCCCTTGCAACCAGTTTGGAGGCCAAGAACCGGGGAGTCTGAAGGATATACTAACATTTGCTAAGAATAAAGGAGCTAAGTTTGATTTGTTTGAAAAAGTGGAGGTGAACGGTGAAAATGCTCACCCGTTGTGGAAGTTCTTGAAAAATGCTCAAAGTGGTTTGCTAACCGATGCTATAAAGTGGAACTTTTCTAAGTTCATTGTGGATAGAAATGGCGTGCCTGTCGAGAGGTTTGGGCCGAGCACTAGTCCGTTGGAGCTGGAAAAGTATTTGGCTAAGTATTGGTGACGTGATGTTTTTACCGCCTGAAATTCATTGGCGCTTATGATCATTGTAAATAATTTACAAAAGGTGTAAGGAAGGCAACTTTTAAACGGCACTGTGCATATGCCGATTTTTTATGGTATGGAATGGAGTTGGCCTTACCTATAGGCCGTAAAATCCGAAAATAAATTTTAAGCGGTAACTATAAATTGCCTAGTAATAAATTTGCACAATATGACAATAGGCCAAGTACATAATGTACGACAGAAACTGAACTCATTTATCTATAAGGTCAGTGTGGGTAGGTCCGGCATATTTTATTTGTAAGGAAAGTCTTATATTGTTGAGTTAGGGGTGGAAATCAGTTGGTAGACGGACTTTCCTGATAAACGGTCTTACCTGCATAAGTTAAAAATTACCTCTAATTGTAAAACATACCAAATGAATATTAGTAAGTTTTATTCAGCTTGTTTCTAATAACCACTCTCCTAAAGAAAACAAGTTGTTTACCAATGTAAGATACTAAAGCACAAACTTGTATATTTAAGAGAAAAATGCATTTATTTACAATAAAGTGAGATATGGCCATGACTATTTGAGCTATGATCGACCAAAATCGAGTGAGCAAATCGTCCACGTTTAAGTTAAGGTGGAATTTGGAAGATAAGACCAAACGAGCGAATGCTAATTCTATCCCCAACTCTACGAAATTTGTTAGTTACACAAATGTGATTCGTCGAAATTCGTTGATTTCGTAGAGTAGGGGATAGAATGAGCGAATGCTCGTTTGGTCTAAATCCACCTTTAGTAAAGGCCAGATTGACGAAACAGAAACAAGTTTGTACTAACCAGAGCCCTATTTTTATGCTGGCACTAAATATTTTCGCCGATTTGACCTTTACTTTTGTTACGTTTTCATTGAATATATATTATAGGAATGTAATAAACTTTTATATAAATATTTTTTTTATTTCTAAATTAGGATATGCCCTACCTACCCATAATCTGGCAAACTTATCTTGTCACCCTACAAACGCTAGTAATGAAAATTGTAAGTGTAATCATGTGAAGCATCTGAGCGGTTTCAGTCTTAGGGACACACAATAAGTGTGAGATTTAAAAAATGAATCGCAGTCAGGTTTGTTACAACAATTTTGACTTTATTGGCTTTATTAAAATGTTCGGTTAATGTTTATAAAATTAGCTCCGAAACTATACTTATTGCTTAACCGTTTCAGTGCGGATGACACGCCAGGCGTGTCATGAATGTTTTTATAGAATGGCGTATGACACGATAGACGTGTCATCATATTCTATGGCGTAAGGCGCACTTGACTGTGATAGACAAAAGTTTTTGAAAATGGAATGCAACGAATCGGTTAGTTACAAGCCTGACTGCAACTATTTAACCCTTAAATGCATATTGATGTATATATGCATCATGTATTTTTGACTCTATTGACAGCATGTCAGAATCCAAATTTGAATAAATCTTTGTCAAGGTCATGCATTTAAGGGTTAAGCTTTTTTAATCTGACGCTAATTGTGTCAAATGGCCATCATTGGGAAGTTTGAGGCTTTATTCTAGTGACAGGATATGTTTGCCGGAATAACTAACATGACTAAACCAGCATAAAATAGTTTGTTAGCGCGCCGCTCCAAGCTTGAGTTTGGAGAAATCGTTGATGGTATTGATGGAGCCCGACGCACTCGACTGCAGCTCGGGAACGCTCGCGATTATCTGCAGAAAGTCAACTCAGTCAGACAGGCAGGGGAGTGCCACTCCGAGTTTTCCGCCGCTATATGTACCTACATGTTCCCTGGATTTCGCCAGTAAGAATACATTTGTCACCACCCCAACTCCTCCTGAGGGTGTCGTAAGAGTCGACTGGGCGTTTTCACAAACCGTTGTTGAAATCACCTTATTATTTAATTTGGTCAAGTTTAGGCTTATTCGACTCAGAATCACGAGCTCATTCGATTTTGTTAGGAGAAAAAATATGTCCCACTATTTTCATACAGTTTTCATTCCTTCCATTACGCTACCGCCTTTGAACATCTATGAAAAAACGGTATCGTAATGGAAAAAACATTTAGGGACATTTTTTTTCTCCTATCAGAATCGAAAGACCTCGTGATCCTGAGTAGAACAAGCCCAAACTTGTCCGAATTAAAATAACAAGGTGATTTCAACAACGGTTTGTGAAAACGCCCGACTAAGAGATTGAAGTGTCACTGACCGACATTTGATACTGATGAAATTTGATGATGGGCAGCAGTGTCATCAATGTCATCATAGTGAACACATTACTGCCATCGCCAATCCGCTTGCCCAGCGTGGCGATTATGGGCATTTACCTCCTAATGCGTCTATACTCATGGTTAATAGGAGAGGCCGACGTCCAACAGTGGACTATCACAGGCTGATGATGTGTGTATGTGTGTGATATGTACATGCTGCGTTGACCGAAATCGGTTTGGATCAGTGGTATTGTTGCACCAAACTGTCAGTGCTATTGGGTTGTAACATGACTCTTAATTCGATCTTGTCATATAAATAGGGAACTTTCACAATTAGACCCAGAACGTGTGTTGGGTGAATCAACTTTTTTCTGTCTGTTATTGCCATGGTTACGGTCAACTGAGTCACGCTGGTTTTATGCAAAATTATGCATACATAAAGTAGGCATAAATGCAAGTAGTGCATGTCTGTAGGTGGCCCATTAAGGAAAGGGCTTATTAACACCAGAAAAATGTATGTTTGCATAGTTTAAGTAGCATAATTTTGCATAAAACCAGCGTGACTCAGGCGACCGTAACCATGGCAACAACAGACAGAAAAAAGTTGATTCACCCTGTTACATTATAGTTGCGGATTACTAAGAATGAACATTTTACAGTTTAGAAATGAGCCTTATATATATGACGTTAAGACTATCGGAAAATGGTGAGTCTTACCCTCATATTAATAAGGATTGATCTATAACTGTCAAAAGTTCATTCTTAGAAATCGGCAACTACTTAAAACCTTTTTGACGCCATGTCAAATACCCAGACGACACTTCAACAAAATGTCAAAACTGGAATTGAATTTTACGCACACGCGTGTAGGTTTATATTGCTCTGTGGTCCTAGACTTATTTATCGGTCTTTGGCGTTGAACCTGCGGTGACAATATATCAGTCGCCGTCCAAAAAGTAAAAATTTACCGTGTTGGAGTGTGTGCATCTTTCGGTATACAAATTTAGGATACTTATTAATAAAAGAGACTAGAGGGGTATAACTGAGAGGGGAGTGGATAATAACTAACCCCCTTATTTATAAACGTTTATTAACTTAACAAGCCGCTAATAACTGTTTGTCCCTTTTGCTCTTATGGACACATTGTTAAGACCGAAAGGGACAAACAATTATTAGCGGCTTGTTAAGTTAGCAGACGTTTATGAATAAGGGGGTAAATCTATGGTTACACGTCTTAGCGATGAGCAAGTTACTAGTTTACCATCCTATGAACCTTATTGCATGGACATAAGGTACAGATTAGTCGTCAGAACGATATGTATACCTACGTATTGTATCAATTATGATGACCCAGCAGCAATGTTTGCATACAATCAATTGTCAACAAAAATATCAGGTCATATAACTATTTAATGTACATCTACGCTATCTACTATTTAACTAGTACTACTTCGAAAAACTTACTCTACAGTGTGTTCAGGGTAAATAAATACACATTTATAATAAAGATGTATTTTTGTATTAAAAGTGAATACTTACAGTAAGATTCTGTGTGGAAATGACCGCACCCGAGTAAGCAATATTTCAAATAAACTGCATTGAATGAAGCTGTTTATGAAGAGACAATATAATATATAATACATACTGTATGAAGTATCTAAGTGACATTGCAATTGAGGCGCCATGAAATTCCCTATTGTAATCAACTTATACTTAAACATTTTTGATAAGTTAACATATTCAGATGTCAGAACTTTAATGATACATAATATTTAGTGTAGTTTCATATTAAATTTGACATTTCATGTCATTTAAATGTGTTGAGTGACGAGTGAATTCATATAAATATAAAAGCAATTTGTATAGGTTTTCCAACTTTTAACAACATATTTAAGATACTTACTAAATACAATTTACTTCAAATATTACTTCTACATTACAGTATACTGGTTTTTGATGTGGCCGTCACTTCTGATTTGACTCACTTAGATCAAAATAGTATTAACTCAAAATTAATGTATTTTTTTAAGGATCTACTAAGTCCGTAGATCTCGAATATACTCTCAAAAAATAGATTCATTTTGAGTTAATACTGTTTTCATCTGGTTGCGCGATATAATTTTCGTATTTTTTTTTCTCATTCCTTTAATTTTACCCACCAATTAACCATTTTTTTTAATCTTCGAGTTGACATACATCTAGGCTTAATATAAAGCTCCGACCACACCACCAACCTAACAAGTTAAGGTATGTCCTTAATAACCTCAGCGAGCTGTTCGCGGGAGTACATGTGGAACATGGAGTCTGGGGTCATGGTGACCACCTCGACGTTGCTCTCGGAGAGTTTCTCCTCCATAACTTGCTTCAGGATGGTGAGGGCAGACTT
>JALPQI010015535.1:0-34977 GCA_025490895.1 Thaumatotibia leucotreta | reverse complement strand
GACAAAGTATGAAATGGTATGTTAATCAATTTCCTATACTGTAGGAAAGTATGGTAATTTTTTTATTTCCTTCCAGAAATGCTCTGTCTGAAAAAGGAGTTATAATTGTGAAAGAAAATGTCACTTCTTCAGGAAAAACAGAGAAAGATGATGCTGATTCATCAGTTACAAGACCACTAAAGGAATTCATTAAAATCTTTGGCAGGGCTAAGCTGAAAAGAATAAAACAGTGTAAGCAAACCAATTTCCCAAATGGCATATATCCAGTATACATGTTCGCTCTTGTACCTTGTGACTCAACAGAAGAAGGTAATAAAGTTGAAAAGTTATGATATACTTATCTAGTCATATACATTTAACTTACATGTATAATTTATACATTTTGTCATGTTTGAAAATGTATGGTTTTTAAATTGTAATAAAAACTGTATGATATTGATACCTAAAAACAAAAAGTAATATCCTTATTTATAAAATACTTTCAACCAACTTCAAAAAACCGGCCAAGTGCGAGTCGGACTCGCGCGCAAAGGGTTCCGTACCATTATCAATTTATTATTTAAAAAATACAGTTAAATCAACCTACCTCAAAAACTATAGGACATAATTTTCTCAAACCAAAAATCGTTGATAGAGTTTATTAATGTGCATAACATATATTTTTTTTCAGAATTTTATATCGCGTAGTTTGAAAAATAGAGGGGGGGGGACACATTTTTCAGACTTTGAGACCTGATATCTCGAAAACGATTTGCTTAAATAAAAATGTGATGTATAAACCTTGATATCATTTTCAAAGACCTTTCTATTAATACCCCACACGCTTATGTACAACTAAAAAAAAAATTCTTTCCCTCAGTTACATGTATGGAGGGCCCCCACCCCAATGGTTTTTTTTACAATTTAGTATCACATTCTTGTAGCGGTTCATACAACACATATCCTTACCAAATTTCGTTACTGTAGCATTTATAGTTTCCGAGTAAATTGTCTGTGACAGACGGACAGACGGACAGACGGACATGACGAATCTATAAGGGTTCCGTTTTTGCCATTTTGGCTACGGAACCCTAAAAAGGAGGAGGTTCTCAATTCAACTGTATGTTTTTTAATCTGGTAATAATATACAGGGTGGCCCATTCAAATCGGTCAGTATGGGAAAGACTGAAACTATAAGACATACAAAGATCTGTTCTTAGGAACCATGTCATGGATTTTAATAATAAGGAAAACTGTGTTGATAAATATAAAAAAAAAAGATTTTTTTCTTATGATTGAGACCTACACAACCAATATCTGAATATAAATAGTGTAAGTTTACTTTTTCAAAACAACCAGGTTTGATTCCCTAGCTGGGTACAGTTTTTTTTCAAATGTATGAATGCAGCTTTTCTTTTTATCAAAATCGGTGACACGCTGATAGTTTTTTTTTTTTTTTTAATTTATTTAAGTTCCAAAAACATTTTATTTAACGCAGAGTTTCATGTAACTTAACTGCTAAAGCCATTAATGGCTTATTTACAGCCAGAGCTCGGGCCAATTACAACAGTAGGTACAATATTAATGTTAATAATATGTAAGTAGGCGAGATAATCTTATTTCTAATCTACCTGTGTGTTCTTATTTCTGTGTATACCTATATATTATCATACAGGGTGAGTTGCATATCTCAACAATTACTTCCGTATAGTTTGAGGTGAAAAAGATACTTTTATTATCTAAATAAGGTCTATCTGTATTGGTTTACCTTATAATTATAATAACTATTTACCAAAAAAAAATGTTTAATGTTTATAGTAGGTATTAATTTTTGTTTCATATTTTTGAAACCCACAAATCAAAAGTTAGAGGGGGACACATTTTTAAATTCAGGAGAAGTTATCTCCTAAGAAATCAGGGTGCCGTTTTATAAAGTTACAAGCACTATGAACTATTACAGGTGTTTTATAAATACACACAAAAATTTACAATTGTAATGAACCATGGTAAATCTCGATTACAAGTAACATCTACAGGCGAGACGGACATCACTAATTAAAAATAAAAACTGACATAAATAATCGTATCCACAGATTATATAGGTATGTTTATTTTGATGGAAAATCTGCCGCGAAATTCAAAATTTGTAAATTTCGAAGATTTTTCGCCGTAACTCCAACGAAGGCTTCATTAAAGTGACAGAGACAAATCCTCGAAATTAGCGAAAATAAAACGATGAGAGAGATGTTTTAAATTTGTGTGGAGTTCATTTGCTCTTTGAAGTCGTACGGTGTCCGACTCCGAAAGTCCAAATTTATTAAGAGCTGAAACAGTCTCGGTCAACGCTATCGGGGTACAGTCAAGGGAATAAATATAATAATGTATACAACTTTAGACCTTATGCTCCAGACATAAGTAAAAAAGTGAAGTCATAGTCAGCGGCCCTACCGCAAACTCGGAAATCCGCAAATTTCGATTATTTTTCTCTTTCACTCTCATATCGCCTTGTTAGAAGTGACAAAGACAAATCGTCGTTTGCGGTTTTCGGAGTTCGTGGTAGTTTGCCAAAACTATGAAGAATCTCTTAGAAAGCGAATAATTTCAACAGTATTACGAGCAAACGTATGTAGCACACGAAATAACTGGGAAAATTGCACTTGTAGTTGCGGTTACAGGACTCAAGACGTACGTCAGTTTTTGTTACAAGTCTACCACACCTACACTTGTTATTTACAATATTTTTATAAAACACTTGTTCGATTACAAGTTTAAAACTATTAAACTCCTGTATTTTTGTCTATGGCTGAGCTACAGGGACTTGTACCTGTAACTTGTAAATTTGTAACATAGTACTTTTATAAAACGCAAATTGTAAAAAACGGGGCAAGTGTTGCCAGTAAACGCCTGTAAAATTGTAACTTGTAACTTTATAAAACGGGACCCTGCTTGGCCACTATGAAGTCAATCCTGACAGCTGTCATTTCAGTACATTATGTGTCAATAAGTGACGTTGTTGAGCCTCAGCTACTGAGCATTATAAAAAACACTCTTATTGGTCATAAGTCATAAATAAGAAAAACTTCCTCACTTTACGTGTCTGCCCTACACGAAGCCCTCGTGCTCTAGAAACCATACCAGTACCAGTAGCACTTTGTTTCACTTTTCCAAGTTTGTTCAGAGCTTGGGTGCCGTTTAATCTATAGCCCACTTTAAGCGCCGTAAGAGCCTCCGGTGCTGCTTCACTATCGCGTATAAATATTAATACCAAACCCATCGTCTATATATAGGTCTGGTGATCTCCTTTGCACATTTAAAAAATGGTAGTAGGTATAGCAGCAAAAACTCGTAAACTTGAAATCTGTTCCAAAATAATTATCTTAGGTATTTGGTACCTACGTTGGTTTCAAACTTAGAGGGGGTGGGCAAAGCTTTTCAACCGACTTCAAAAAAGGAGGAGGTTCTCAATTCGACTGTATGTTTTTTAGGGTTCCGTAGCCAAAATGGCAAAAACGGAACCCTTATAGATTCGTCATGTCCGTCTGTCCGTCTGTCCGTCTGTCACAGCCCATTTACTCGGAAACTATAAATGCTACAGTAACGAAATTTGGTACGGATATGTGTTGTATAAACCGCTACAGGATTATGATACTAAATTATAAAAAAAACCATTGGGGTGGGGGCCCTCCATACATGTAACTGAGGGATAGAATTTTTTTTTTAGCTGTATATAAGCGTGTGGGGTATGAATAGAAAGGTCTCTGAAAATGATATGAAGGTTTATAAATCTCATTTTTATTTAAGCAAATCGTTTTCGAGATATCAGCTTTCAAATTCTGAAAAATGTGTCCCCCCCCTCTATTTCTTAAACTACGCGATATAAAATTCTAAAAAAATTATATGTTATGCACATTAATAAACTCTATCAACGATTTTTGGTTTGATTAAATCATCTCTTATAGTTTTTGAGGTAGGTTGATTTAACTGTATTTTTTTAACAATAAATTGATAATGGTACGGAACCCTTCGCGCGCGAGTCCGACTCGCACTTGGCCGGTTTTTGTTACCTCAGAACTTTTTGTTGATTTTTTTTTTGAAAGCTGGTGCTCATCGACTGGTCTCATTTTAATTTGGTCCAGTTCTGACAATGGGAAAACCATATATAGTGCAGTCATTGAAGCGAAAAATACGGTATTACCTCCGAATTTTTTTACTGTGAACCGATTTGCATGAAATTTTGGAATTAGGCTCATCTTACCCTTAACTTCAAAAGTGAAAATGATCTGAACTCCGCCTATTATTTTTAAGGGGTGTAAACAACCCCTTAATGGAAGAAATTACATTAAGCCATTTTATCGCTAGAAAACATGTCTAATAGTAAGTGTTGAAATCGTAAAGTAATTTCTAACATAATTACCTCATATTAAAATCATTTTTAATCCCTTGAAAATCTTACAATCCTTGCAAACAACCCCTAAATTGAAAAAATCACAAAAATACTTTGGTATGACATAAAAAGATTTAAGTATAGAGAAAATAATATTTTATATTCTCTGTAATAATTATCACATTTTGAACCCCCTTTCAACCCTAGAAAACTACCCCTTGACAAAAAATGTGATTTTTTTTTGATAAAATGAAAAGGACTTAAATATTATTCCACACTCTTATACCCCAAGAATAATATCCCAACCCCTACACATTAAGGAATGTCAATCTTCCAACATGAGATTATGACCACCTAAACGCAAATACTCGAATACCTTCAAAAAGAATCATCCGCCAACTCCTAATCGTTAAGGAGTTGTTCCTTCCTTCATCAGCTAACTAACTTGAAACGATAACTACTACGCGCAAGAACTTGAATAGATCTCGAAAATGTATGAAATTTGTTAATTCAAAAAATTATCCTCCAACTCCTAATCATTAAGGAGTTAGAGATACCCTCCATCATCAGCTCACCAACACGAGACTATGACCACTTAAAGGCAAATACTCGACTAGCTTCCAAAATACATGAAACATGTTATATTTAAAGAAATATCTCCCACCTCCTAATCGCTAAGGAGTTGTACCTTTCATCATCAGCTCACCAACATGAAACGATGACCACCTAAAGGCAAATACACAAATAGCTTCAAAAATACACGAAATACGTTATATTTAAAGAATTATCCCCCAACACCTAATCGCTAAGGAGTTGTACCTTCCATCATCAGATCACCAACTTAAGACGTTCATGACTAGACGTAAATACTTGATTAGTCTTCGAAAATAAATGAAAAATGTCATGTGTGCCTACAAAATTTGAAGAGTTCCCTCGATTTCTTCAGGATCTCATCATCAGATCTGGACCCGATGACAATGGGACCAACTACAAGGTATATACCCTTTTAAACAGAAAAATAATTTTCTAAATCGGTCCACGCGTCTTAGAGTAATCGGGGAACATACATAAAAAAAAAACAAAAGATTTCGTGGAATTGTAAACCTCCTCCTTTTTTGAAGTTGGTTAAAAACCATTGTAAAGGTAATTAAGAGAGCTACAACATCCTTCATTGCAATATATAGTAAAAAACCGTTTTCGAAAACGGTGAAGGGTTAAAGGGCTTAAGAGAGGCTGTGATTGCGCTGCCACGCGCTCTTTAAACAATCACAACTCCGTCAATTTATGTTTGACAGAAAAAAAAGAACAATAAATTGTTTGTCTGAAAAATACGTAAATTTTTATTCCATACACTTTTATGCGTATCTGTCGTCATTTTTGAGATATTATTAAAAGAAAGTGGGATGTTTAAAAATTTTAAATTTAGTTATTTTTTTGAATCGTGACTTTTTTGAAAACGTGTGTGTTCTGAAGCAGCCAAACTGGATCCCGTTTTATAAAGTTACAAGTTACAATTTTACAGGCGTTTACTGGCAACACTTGCCCCGTTTTTTACAATTTGCGTTTTATAAAAGTACTATGTTACAATTTTACAAGTTACAGGTACAAGTGCCTGTAGCTCAGCCATAGACAAAAATACAGGAGTTTAATAGTTTTAAACTCGTAATCGAACAAGTGTTTTATAAATAGTACATTACTGCAGCCGCCGGGAAATAGGGGGTTGCAGGCTGAGTATTATAGACGGCCGACCGTAGGGAGGCCGGCTAGTTACGAAGCCTGCAAGCCCCTTTCACGGCTAGGCATGTATAGTGCTTTTCTCAAACTAATGCAATGAAATAAATAAATACACCATTCAAATAATAAATGTTTAATATGGTATAATTTAAACACAGTGCTGCCAAGTCTTGTATTTTCATATTTGCAGCCTTGAACATACTGGCAATTTTAGGTACCTATGCTTAACTACATTTTCACTCCATTTATAACATGAGTTAAACTTAAAATAATATATGTTAAGAATAGTTACAATCTCACTTTAAGTATTTTAGTAATTAGTGTTATTACAATACAGCGAATTGCATAATAAGATATGCAATTCGCTGTATGAAATCATGTTTTTGAACGCAACTTTAGTAGAATAACTGAGCCTCTGCCCTTAATTCTGGTGGTGTACAGATTGTTTCTTCATTGCTGCTATCATCGGAACTCATATTTAATCTTATTTTATAAACATCGACAATAAAAATTAATTCCACTTGAATAAAGGTTTTTTTAATTACCCTTTAATCCCGCCAAAATGTTTTTTTTTTTTTTTAGGAAATGATCCATTTTCCGCTTGTGCAGTTTTTGGATAAACCGTATTAGGGCTGTTATACACAACCTAATAATTAGGTATTTAATGATAAATAAAAATATAAAGCAAATGATATTGAATGTTTTCTTGTTACTGGTGAATTGAGTTCCGTTTATTTAATAAGTTGAAGTATAAAATTGAAATAAAGCTAATCATACAGATTTTTTTGGGATTATCAGTTCGTGTGTAATAGGCATTAACGTGAATATTTTTGGTCCGATAAAGTTCGGACCTATTAAAAGAACAGTTGCTTAACCTGTTTATGAACACAGACGCCATGTTTATTTTCAAATTAAAAACAAAATACTTCCCGGCCTAGGCCTGCAACGACATATTTCCCGGCGGCGAATGACACACGTAATGACAACATTTCATTGCATGTTTGAGAAAAATATTGTAAATAACAAGTGTAGGTGTGGTAGACTTGTAACAAAAACTGACGTACGTCTTGAGTCCTGTAAAGCTGGGGATACACATGCCAGTAAATCGGGAAAGTAGCTGGTATGAAAGTTACTGGCATGTACGAGTAACTGGCACACTGCGGATACATTTGCAAGTAACACTGGCATGCATACTGTGCCCTTGCATGCCAGTATTACCATCGCGTATACACAGGACAGTTCGTGAGAGTATTTCGTACCTACAACATAGATAATCGAAGTGAATTAAACAAAATTGTGTTATTATTAGATTAAATTGAATGTGTAGCTAAATTAATAAGAGATAAAAAGAAAAAACAAAGACGGGTTTGGGTAAGAGATTAGATTAGTAAAAGGGAAGATTTTGGAGCAAGTAGTTGTCTGCTTAAAGAAATGCGTCAAGAAGATCATGATGGTCACAGAAATCATTTGAGAATGCTCCCAGAGAAATTTGATGAACTGGCATGCCCGTAGCTGTCGCGGCTGTTCACACGTGCCAGGTTAGCAGCCCCCCGCGTCCCCTCCCTCATATTGCATGCTAGTAAATCAAATTGCTTGCAATCTACTTACTTGCCAGATACAGGCATGCCAGTTAGTGTATACACATGACAATAGGTGGCACGTGCAAGGAGCTGGTATGCAAGTGTGCCAGTTAAAGGCATGTGTATTCCCGGCTTAACCGCAACTACAAGTGCAATTTTCCCAGTTATTTCGTGTGCTACAGACGTTTGCTCGTAATACTGTTGAAATTATTCGCTTTCTGAGAGATTCTTCTGGAAGAGATCGCTGTGTAGCGATAAGACCGCCTGTTGTTGCTTAACTCTTTGTTTATGTTTTATTTCTTGTTGTATTACTGTTTTGTTAAATTGTTATGCACAATAAAGAATATATTATTATTATTATTTCCTTTATTTATTTCTTTTCTCAAGTTAGGTTTGTTATAAAAATGTCTATAAAAGTAAAATACAATACAACATACAAAAACAATACAAAATATAAACACTTTATAAAAAACCTAACCTAGTGTGCCGCCGGCAACGGGGCGGGCCCAAGCTGCCGGTGGTTAAGGTCGCAGAGAGAGGAACCGACGGACTATCCGCGCCGTGTCCAGGACTACCGCCTTCTGTATCCGACCCTTGATCCAGCCATCTAGCGAGAGACTCTTAAGGTGTTGGTCGAGACTCTTCGCTATTAAACCGTTCGCTGTAACGACTATCGGGACTATGATCGTCGATTCAACATCCCACATGGCGGTTATCTCGTGGGCCAAGTCTAGGTACTTACTGGACTTGTCCTTTTCGGCCTTCACGAGATTCTCATCATGGGGGATGGTGACGTCGACGAGCACAGCCCGGCGCTGCGATCGATCTACCAGCACGATATCAGGCTTATTGGCAACAATAGTCCTGTCCGTGATGATAGGTCGATCCCAATAGAGCGTGGCACGACCATTTTCGAGAACTGGTGCAGTTGTGTACTTATAGTATGGCACTTCGACGTCCACAAGGCCGTATTGAAGAGCAAGCTGCTGGTGTATAATACTGGCTACGAGGTTATGTCTGTGCAAGTACTCGGTGTTAGCAATCTGAGAACAACCGGAAATAATATGCCTGAGTGACTCACCGGGACGGCGGCATGCCCGACAAATATCGACCGTACCGTCCTTCAGGATATATTTCCGGTAGTTATTCGTCATGATAACCTCGCCAGCAATTGCACAGGCAAAACCCTCGGTTTCTCCGAAGAGGTCCCCGAATCGTAGCCAGTTCACCGATGCGAGCAGATCTACGTCAGGTCCCGTGAGGGACTTGTAGAACCGCCCGTGTAGCTCCTTGCTCTTCCATACCGCCCTGCGGTCGTCGGTGCTTAGTACCACAGGTCTGCGCCAGTTCTCTTTTGCCAAGGAGAGCGGCGTGAAGTTCCGGTCTACTGCCACCACATCACGATGCATCCCGCACTCATTGTTAAGAAAATAGTTTCTAAGATTGTACACCTCGTGGTTGTGGAGGTTTTTGGCATTTAAGAAGCCGCGGCCCCCACACCTCCGCGGGATGTACAATCTCATAACTGATGAGCGCGGGTGTAGCATTCGATGTGTGGTAAGCAGTGTACGGACCCTTCGATCCAGGGCGTCCAGCTCGGTCTGAGTCCACCTTAGTATGCCAAAGGAGTATGTGAGTATGGGCATTACCCAGGCGTTGAAGGCACGCACTTTGTTGCCTCCTGACAAAAGACTGTTAAGTACTTTTGTGAGCCGGCTGAAAAAGCGCTCCTTCACCGCCTGTCTAATTCCCATATCTTCAATACCCAAAGACTGTGACATACCAAGGTATTTATAGGTTTCTGCTTCCGAGATAGATCTGAACGTCATTGTCTCAGAAAGCTGTAAATTTGTTGAATTTACTACTTTCCCCCGCTGCACATGCATAACCGCACACTTATCGACACCAAACTCCATATTGATGGCACTACTGAAAACTTCTGTGGTTCGCAGTAGCTCCAACAAGTCTTGGCTATTTGGTGCAAATAATTTGAGATCATCCATGTACAGAAGGTGAGAAATGACTTCACCCTCTCTCCGAAGCCGACAACCTAGTCCTGAATCCTTCAGCAGGGTGCTGAGGGGATTCAGAGCTAGGCAGAACCATAAGGGACTCAGACTGTCACCCTGGAATATGCCTCGCTCGATCCTTATGAAGTCCTGCGGGCCAGAGGGGTCATCTCCGCCTCCTGGTTGACGAAGGACTGTGGTCCACTGCCCCATACACGCGCCGAGAAAGGATCTTAAAGCTGCATCAACTTTATACAGCTCCAAGACCCTCTTCAACCATGAATGGGGCACCGAATCATAGGCCTTCTTGTAGTCAATCCAAGCGGCGGAGAGGGCCCCTTTGTTACGCCGGACTTGCTGGCAAATGGTCATGTCGATGAGGAGGAGCTCTTTAGTACCACGGGACCCAACCCTACATCCATTTTGAGCAGAGGCCAGAACATTGTTCGCAACAATGTGCGTGTTAATTTTTGCTCTCAAAATGGATGTAAGGAGCTTGTAGAGTGTAGGCAAGCACGTGATGGGTCGGTAGTTTTTCGGTTCCGTGGTACTACCAGACTTGTAGAGCAGGAAGGTTACACCTGTTGTTAAGGAAGGAGGCAGGGAACCAAGCTCAATGGCTTGTTGGAATTGCGCTGCTAATCGCGAGTGGGAGCACCGAAACCATTTTAGCCAGAAGTTGTGCAATCCGTCCGGTCCAGGACTTTTCCAGTTCTGGGCAGGTCGGATGGCACAACTTACGTCATCGGGGCTGATGACAACTGCTTCCATAGGTTCGATGCTCTCGCACTCACGTTCAACAACGTTCATCCAATCGCCCTCGATGTGTCCGACGGGCACCGACCAGATGCTACGCCAGAAATCAGACATGGCAGTAGCATCCGGTAGATTTAACCATTATTATTATTATTATTCATCGGTTCTTTAAAAATCTCAATGTAACCAGTACATTGGCGTAATGAAGTGCACGGGCCGAGGCCAAGTGCATTTCATGAGTTTTTTTTTTATAAATAATCATTATCATCAACTAGATATTTGGGTAATTGATGTAGGTGTTTGAACTTGTGAGCTGGGTAATTGTATGTCGTTCTGCAAAAATTTACGAACGATTCGGCACGTGTTTAAAATTACGGCTTTTTGCATGAGTACATACGTAGATTTTGGCAGAGCTAGTGATTTTAAAGAGGTATGCAATTGCTGTGGGATTATACCCGTAGTAGACAGAACAATTGGTACTATGGTTACGTGATTCAGCTTCCATATTCTGGTTATTTCTTCCTTTAAATCTGTGTATTTGGACAGTTTCTCTGCTATTGTGTTTTGGATATTGTGGGTGTTTGGGATTGCTATGTCTATCAAGAGGGCTGTTTTGTTCGTTTTGTCTATTACGGTGATATCCGGTCTATTATAGTGTATGGTTCGATCAGTTAATATGGCGCGGTCGAAATACATTTTGTGTGTTTGGTTTTCAAGGACGGTTACGGGCTTATACTTGTAGTAGGCAGAAGCTGGAGGAGGGACCAGGTGGTACTTCATTGCGAGTTTTTGATGTATTATATTTGCAACCTGATCATGCCTGTGTTTATAGTCGGTTTGGACAATTGCTCTGCACGCTCCGGTTATATGTTGTATTGTTTCGCTCGAACTATTACATTTCCTACATAGATCTACGACTCTATTTTTCAAGATATGCTTCTGATAGTTACGCGTCTCTATAACCTGGTCTTGAATAGCTAAGATGAAGCCTTCAGTCTCCGGGAAGAGTTCGCCATGATTCAGCCATGCGTTCGACGCCACTTTGTCGACATTTGGTTGGCTTAAATCATGGCGGTGCCTCCCGTGCAGTGACTTCGCGCTCCACTCAGCTATTTTAGTCTTGTGGTCTGTAAGAGCTTCGGATTTTTGAGGGCTGACATCGTTTAGATTTAAGGGTGTGAATTGACGGTCGGTTTGTGATATGGCTTTGTGGATGAGAGAGGTATTACTTTTTTGATGGAAATACTTTCTTAAGGTTGTTATTTGCTTGCTATGAAGGTTTATCACATCTATGATCCCTCTGCCACCTTCCTTCCTGGGCAGTGTCATTCTCTGGAAACATGATCTAGGATGGTGTTTCCTGAATGTAGTCATAGTTGTGTTTATTAAGCGCTGCAAGGATTTAAGATCTGATTTACTCCATTTAATTATGCCAAAAGAATAAGTTAGGATAGGTACTGCGTAAGTATTTATGGCTTTAATGGTATTTCTCGAGTTCAACTGGGTTTTTAGTATTGAGTTCAGTCTGTGCTTGAATTGTGTCTTCAAATTCTCCTTTATTGATTTAGAATGAATGAGTTTTGACTGTAGATATCCCAAGTATTTGTATCCTGAACTGTCGTCTAGTGGATCTATTGTTTGTCCGGTCTCTAAAGTGTATGTATGTTTGTAGCTTGTTCCTTCTTTAATAGAGTTAATTTTACATTTGTCTATACCAAATTGCATTTTTATGTCATCAGAGAATATTTCGGTCAGTTTCGCTAATCGGTCTAGTTCAGTTTCATCAGATGCATAAAGCTTAATGTCGTCCATATAGAGAAGATGGTTCAGAAGTACGTTGGATTGGTCTGTGTGTTTGTCATTTGTGTCGGGCTGGTATTTGAGTGGGTATCCTAAATTTGTATTATTTAGTATATTGGATAGTGGATTGAGAGCTAGACAAAACCAGAGCGGGCTGAGCGCATCTCCCTGAAAGATACCCCGCTGTATTTTGATTGGGTTTGATACTATTGTGTCAGTTGGTGTAGTAAGCCTAAGTCGGGTAGTCCAGTTTTGCATTGTAGTCTCCAGGAACTGGATGATCTGAGGATGTATTTTATAAATATCTAGTACTTTGACTAACCAGGAGTGGGGTACGGAGTCATATGCCTTTTGGTAATCTATGTACATTGTATGTATGTCGGATTTTGACTTGCTGACCTTATTTAATATTACAGAATCAATTGTTAGTTGTTCCTTACAACCTTGGCTAAATTTTTTACAGCCCTTTTGTTGTTCAGCAAGAATGTCATGCTTATGAATATGTTTGTAAATTAGTTCAGAGATACAAGTGGTAATTATTTTATATATGGTTTGTAAGCAAGTGATGGGTCTGTATTTAGCTGGATTTTTGGGGTCATTCTGATCTTTTGGAAGCATATAAGTTGTGCCTGTAGTAATGTATGTAGGCAGTGTGTCTGGGTGCATAATAAAATCATTTATATAGTTGTGCAAGTAAGGGTGGAGGGATGTAAACTTCTTGTACCAAAAACTATGAATATGGTCAGACCCTGGTGCTTTCCAGTTATGCAAATTCCGTATTACATCAGTGAATGTTTCTATTGGGATGGCTTCGAATTCCATCTCACTTATTTCAGAATTAGCCATCTTTTCATTTTCTATCCAGTCTGCTCTGGTGTTATGAGTAACAGAATTTTGCCAAATATCAGACCAAAATTTGTGTAGTGTTTCAGTATCGGGCCCATTGTAAGAATTGGAGGTATGCTGGTTACTGTGGTGGTTATTACTAGTATCAGATTTTAGTTGTCTGTAAAATTGCTTTTCACTATGGACAAATTGTTGATTCTGGTCTTTACGGAGTGTGCATGCTTTGTAGCTATGAAGGCGACTAGAAGCGACGGCTAATTTTTGTTTTAACGTATCTAAAAATTGTTCTAAATCCGTATTCACACCTTCGTGTGTAGAGTGGATCTGGTACTGTTCTACAATTTTCTCTACTTGTAACCTAAGGTTTCTGTATCTATTGCCATGAATATACTGTGTTAACCTACCTATTTTTACTCTCAAGTCCTTAATTTTCTTATCTAATCTATGTTCCCAGTTAGGCTTTTTCTTTTTCAGGGATTGGCGTGATGCTCTAGGTAGTAAATTAAGTTTTGTGCCATTAGCTTTGGCAGCTGTCCAGCTTGCGCAGTATAAAACTGTTTGTAGGGTCAAGAAATTGGTGACGCTGTCAACTTTGTCTGGTAGGATTTTGTTGTTTATGTAAGCGACTATGTTCGAGAACTTCTTTGATGGTTTCTGTTTGGGTATGTAAGGACGATTTGTTGGATCTGTATCTGTAAAGTGTTGCAAAGCTTCTGAAAATATGTCGTTGATCTCAGTACTATTATCTAAATCAAGCAGTTGTTGCTGTCTGTGAGTGATGGATGAAGATAAGTCTGCATTGGTTTGAGAACTAAGAGAAGGGGGTATTTCATTCAAAGTTACATTAGCGTCTGTGACTGTGTGAGTATCAGGCATAAAACTTGTAATTGTGTCTGTCTGTGAGATGTTACTTAGTTCATGCTCAACTTCTTGTCTGATTTGATTCAGTCGTTGGTCAGTGATATATTTATTATGAATAATGGTCCTTCTTTGGTCAGCAATTCTTTGTTCGCTGACATGAGCGAGGGATGGAAATTCCGCAATAAAGAGTTGATGTAGTGGTTTACGATATGCTGTTCTATTTGTTTCTAAGTGAGTCAGACGGAAGTAAATTCTAATTATAGCTTCGTTCTGTTCATTCGACCATCTCATTCGGGTTTGTGTATTTTGGGGCGGGTGTGTCAGCTGTGTGTCTGGTACTGACGTTTGAGTGTGAATTTGGATACTTGTTTCTAATCTTTGTAGCTCCTCTTTAACTTCGGCGTAAATTCTATCTATTGTTGTTTGGGACAGCATTTTTTGCCGTTCCACAGCTCGTCTTTGGTCACCAACTCTCTGTCGGCTAACAGTCATATGGGGGAATTTTTCTATGAATTTCAAATGCAGAGCTTCTAAGTAGTTTCTCCTGTCTGTGTCTAGTGATGTAAGCTGGAGGTAAGTGCGTAGTATGAACTCGTTCATTTCTGTTGTCCATCTCTTACGCTTTGTGGCTCTACCTTCGGTGGGTGCAGTATCGATGTCCTCCTCTAGGAGGGCATCCTGCACAACATCCTCAGGGTTAGTACTAGATAAGGTGGTCTTGGATCTAGTCATGTATGAAGGGCGAGTGGATGGGATGGAAGAAAACAATGACTCTGTATCATCGCCCGAATCGGCTGTAACCTCGACATCGGTGGCCCGCCTGCTCAGCTCCCGATGACCGGCTGTAGTATTTTGACTGACGCGGGCCCGCCTGCTCAGCTCCGCGCCACCGGCAGTTCGCATACTGTGGCATCCAGTACCGGCTCCAGATGCGCCCCGGCGACCCCCGGGCAGCGACCGTAGATTATACTTACAATTTTTACTAGACTCCATGATGATCATAGGTTGGGACCGTTCGTTTGGGAAGTATTTGGCGGTGTGTTATGCCAATAGTTAAAAGTTCAGCCGTGGAAACGGGTGTGGTCATGGTGTTGTAGACCAGTTATATAAGATCTTCTACCCGTAAGCCCCCCCACCACGTCAAGGTGGCCCCATAGGGGGGTTATTATTATTATTATTATTATTCTTCATAGTTTTGGCCAACTACCACGAACTCCGAAAACCGCAAACGACGATTTGTCTTTGTCACTTCTAACAAGGCGATATTAGAGTGAAAGAGAAAAATAATCAAAATTTGCGGATTTCCGAGTTTGCGGTAGGGCCGCTGACTATGACTACACTTTTTTACTTATGTCTAGAGCATAAGGTCTAAAGTTGTATACATTATTATATTTATTCCCTTGACTGTACCCCGATAGCGTTGACCGAGACTGTTTCAGCCCCTAATAAATTTGGACTTTCGGAGTCGGACACCGTACGACTTCAAAGAGCAAATGAACTCCACACAAATTTAGAACATCTCTCTCATCATTTTATTTTCGCTAATTTCGAGGATTTGTCTCTGTCACTTTAATGAAGCCTTCGTTGGAGTTACGGCGAAAAATCTTCGAAATTTACAAATTTTGAATTTCGCGGTAGAAGGGCTGATTTTCCATCAAAATAAACATATATAATCTGTGGATACGATTATTTATGTCAGTTTTTATTTTTAATTAGTGATGTCCGTCACGCCTGTAGATGTTACTTGTAATCGAGATTTACCATGGTTCATTACAATTGTAAATTTTTGTGTGTATTTATAAAACACCTGTAACAGTTCATAGTGCATTACAGGTTCCTGTAACCTGTACACTTGTAACCTGTATCTTGTAACTTTATAAAACGGGACCCAGATACTATCTATCAAGCTCTTCATAGTAAAGTTAATTGTAGGCGGAATACGATTAATTTTAATTTTGGTGGAAATGGCACTTATGAAACCTATTCATTTAAAAGAAAAAACATTAGATGCTCCCCTTATTTGCAATACAGCTCACTTATTTTACGTGCAAAAGACTGTTAATAGTGCTCATTTTAAAGCTTATTTCAAGCACTATAAAACCCTTTTGTATTAGAATGCATAAAATGCATCTGCTCGCCGCCAGATGGCATTGACCACATCGATTAAATTTCAGACAAAATAAAAAACGGTTTTGATCTTTAATATCTAGCCTAATATTGCACTTAGAATAGTTTATAAAAAACCAAATTGTTCATTGTTTTACCTGCTACAATTTTGTTTTTGAAAAATTTTCGATACAACGTATATTTTTGAAGATATTTGCAAAAAACCGATGAAAAACGTGGAAAAATTGCGAATTTTCAATTGCCAATAACTTGAAAACTATTGGATTTTTTGAAAAACTTTATGGATGATTTTTTGCTTAAATTTAGGCCTTCTATCGATATTCGAGCTTATTTAGCAAAAAAAGAAATTCACCCCCGAGAAGGGGTGGCAACCACCCCCAGGGTGGTTGCGGAGTTCAAATCATTTTCACTTTTGAAGTTAAGGATAAGATGAACCTAATTCCAAAATTGTATGCAATTCGGTTCACAGTAAAAAAAATCGGAGCAATAATGCTTGAATGACTGCACTAATACCTATATAAGTCATAAGCATTAAGCAATGTGCACAACAAATGGACGACTAACTCAAAATCACGCCAACAGATTTCAATCATTCTTTTTTTAACCGAGTTCAATACAAAACAAGGCGTGATTATGGAATCTTGAAGAAATCAGTTGAACTTGGTTTTTTTAATTTGCAGATTCCAGATCATTATCGACAAACTCCATATAAGTATCTATTTGTGATTTCCAAAGTTCGTCCTAGGCCTACTGAAATGGATGTCATAAACTGAAGAAAACATAGCAATTGGCGAGAATAATCTGCGGGATGGTAGGGGACAGTTGGTATATTTTTACCGAGAAATTAATAAAAGAAAAAAAATGTTAGGTATTTAATAAAATCGGAACAATATACATTGTGTAAAATAGTGTCGAATAATAGCGTTTTGCACGATCGTGTTATAATAATCGAGTACTTACGTATAAAGCTTTTCAATCGAGTACCGTGTTTAAGCCACGAAGCTTGCTGAGTCGTCAACGTAAGTATACGAGATTGAAAAGCTTGATTATAAGTACAATACTTTTTCTACGAGTCAATAAAAATAAGTAAACAAGTTTAACCATTAAAATAAATATGTACGCCGAAACGAAGTGCAGATCCTGAGGTGGCCGCTCGTTGATGTCTAAGATGTCTTTTTTTCTGGCACGCGATTGATCAAATTCATTATAGTTGCCTACAGCGTTGTGTAATGAGTTGATTATAGTTGAGACAGTTGAGATACGAACTCTACAAAAATGTATATGATTATAATTGTGTTCGTATAAACAAGCATGGTTAAATGCGCAGTTCGCTAATTGCCGCGTCTCTTTTTACCAAAACAGCCTATCAACAATTTTTAGAGTACTTTCCCTTCATGTTCTATAATCATGGTACACCCGGAAGCGGTATACCTACTCACATTTTCACTACACCTCTGTAACATGTGCCTTGTATGTACGATCTAGAGTATGTGAGACAGATTTGGGCAAAAAATAATACGACTACTCCTTCCGGTTACTTTTGCTTTGTAATGTAGATTACACATGTAATTTACAGTAATCAGATTACTTTTTGCCCCACAGATGTGAGATGCGTTGCTCTATGCACAAATTGAATTTTAATTATTTGTCACTTCATATCTTCTAATAGGAGCTATGTCGATATTAAAATTACTAATTTTAATATAATTCCTAATATATTCTCGGTCACTCTCTGTCAATGATGTCCAACTTTCTAACTCCACAAATATTTCAAGACTCATACAACTCTGAATAATTCTCTCAATCGATATCATAGTTAAAAAATCTGAATGCATAATTCGAAATTCTTTTAAATGAATCAGAGGATTTTTATCTAAAAGTTTGTCTACAAATTCGTCTGTAATATTGACAGCCGTGCCTAAGTGAATGTATTCTACATTCAGGCAATTAGTGAGCACGAAAGATAAATGATCGTCATTACAAGTAGCGACACAAGTAAACTTTTTTACATTTCGGAAAGGCAATATCTCTAGTTTTTTTGTATATAACGAAGTGTGTTGTATCAGCGTACAGTTATATAAAGTAAAATGTTCTAAAAGTGGACACATCTGGCTAATGTACATTAGAGCGTTTAAATCTATTTGATCCACATGCTCAAGGTGTAGATGCATAATGTTACAGCCCTTAACTTCAAGTATTTGTTTGACTTGATCCCCATAAAAATCGCACGACAATAACTTTAGCTCGCAGAGGTCCTTAAGGCCTATGAGCATCAATAAATCGCCATGCACGGCATTGTGAAAAACGGTCATGCTACGTATATCGGGACACATATCTACAGCTAACTGTAAGTGGTTTGCTGGCGCGTACCGACTGACGTATGTTTTTAACTTCAATGGTCTAGCAGAAGAGGTAGTCAAATCAATATATTCCAGAACTTTTCCAATATCGTCACAGCGCCCAATGTCTTCCAGATTTTTACTTTTAATGAGTAATCTTGCAAAGCCTTCATAGGTAACAGATGTTCTGTATAACTGAATAGCTTTCAGAGTTATTAACTTAGCTAAAATATTAATACTTTCGTTTGTCACACATTTGGAACTGGATACATCTAACTTTTCGATTTTCCTACAATTTTCCATTATGCATTGTAAGACGTTGTCTGTGCAGTCATAATTTATTGTCAAGTATTTCAGATTATGAAGTTCTTTTAGTGCCTCAATTATGGATCCTTCCATATCAGCAGTTTTCCAGCCCCCAGAGAGGGAGCCCAAGTTCAGGTAAACAAGTCCTGAGAGCATTTGTAATTTTGAATAGAATACGCTGCGCATCATCTTTGGTATGATATCGATAGAAACGTAAGACAAGTTCCTTGTAAACAAAGTCTCTACCATTCGCACAATGACATTCATTTTACTGACGAACTTCCCCATAGATCCTCGGAACTGTGCCTTTTTGGTGTTTTCCAAAAGCGTTGACAGTGCTCTTATAACTTCTGTTACAAGCAAATCATGAACCATCCATGGAACGTTGTAATCAATATATTTACGAATACTGTCGATATGGCGTGATAAGGATTCTTGTGCGATGGCGGTGTCCCGTTGAGCTTGCGCTGAAATGGGCGTCATGAGAAGCTCCGCTTGTACTGCAATCCAATCGCCGAGCCTACTCAAAGCTAGGCTTTCAAGCGGTTTCGGTTGTTTGTATCTCGACATTTTAGTTCTTTACCTGGAACAGGAGGTGCACCTAGTTATATGAAAAGTATGTAAATTGACGAACGTTAGACAAGATAAATATAGATATTGTGATTTTGTTTCAGCGGCCCTACCGCGAAAAACTAAATTCGTAAATTTCAAGGATTTGTCTCTCTCACTCTAATGACGCCTTCGTTTGAGTGACAGAGAAAAATCCTCAAAATTTCTATTTTCGCGGTAGTAGGCCAGAATGCTCCAATTATTGACGTTTGAGTTACAGTACCTACAAATATTTATTTATATATGTGTATAAAGGGTGTTACATGACCCGGGCTTTTACGAAAATGGGTATCAATACCCATTACTAACAATCGTTTTCAAGTTCAAGCATCAACTTTTGACAAATAAATTATATATATTAGATGTCATATACCAAAGAAAAAACGACCAAGATCACCTAATGTCCGAGGTGGGGATCGATCGAACCCACTTACTCAGCTTTCGCGGCTGATGCCTGTACCCCTCGGCCACTCGGTCTTAGCAACCACCGGTCACATTTCTCGGGTATATGCAATCCCTTACAAGGCTAAGCGCCTTTGAAAATTCTCTAAGGGCAAGCAATACATGCCTGCACCTCCCATTAGAATACTTTACAGTTTTCTAGAATAGCTAGAGAGAGCTGGTGCTGCCATCTATTGAACGTATTGCGAAAACACAAATAAAATTGTTTATTAACTAAATATTTTGATTTGTACTTTTTATTTTTCCTCAGTAGTCACTACTTAAAGATATATTAAAATTTGATTTGTGTTTTCGCAATACGTTTTGACAAATACTTAATTTTATTTCCTCCGAACGATCAATGTATCGCGTGTACTGCTTAGTTGTCAAACGTTGTGAGTGGCTGCGATCTGTCTTTGTCAAGTGCAAATTAACGATTCATTTTGAAGTACCCACAGAACTAAAATGACAAAGAACGATTGACAACGACTAAAAGCATAACCTAAAACGAAACGTCAGTGGATGCGATTCTACGGCGGCCGCTAAACCTCCTAATTATTTTTAGACGTCGCTAAATCACTTTGTTATTCTATGAGCAGCTGTCATAATCAAATATTTCTTAAATTTAGGCGGTCTATTCAATTTAGGCTTAGCTGCTTAAATGCTATTCAGTACATGTCTTTTTAAAACAAAAACATAGAAACGTCAAGCTAAACTGACTAATTTTAGCGGCGAATAAAATAGTCCCGTTTAAAATAAGGATAACACAAATACATCAAGTTTTACAAAATAATTATTTTCGAAATGGATGAAGAATACGTCATAGCTGCTGTGGTGGCCGACGAGAGGGAGTATGGCGAGGGCGAGGGTGAAAAAATGTATTTGAAGAGGTTACGAGACGAGTCTAATCCATTTGACCGGTCTGAGCGGAAGTTTCGCAAATTGTTTAGGCTATCGCGGGCCATGGGCCGGCACGTAGTGGACACTTTGTGTGAAGGCGATGCGCTACGAGTGGGGACGGTGCCCCCATATTTATAAAGGTATTAAGTGCACAAAATTTTTTTGCCCATGGCAGTTACCAGACTGCTGTGGGAGAAATTAATATACTAGCTCAAAGTCAACCAACAATAAGCCGCAGTCTGGCAGCTGTGTGCCCCATTATTATAGAAAGGTTGACCCCACAGTAGATCAAGTTCCCAGTCACCAGACTGGAGAAAGAGAAGGCAATGCAGGAGTTTCAGGACAATTTTGGAATGCCATATACCTTGGGTGCGGTAGATGGCAGTCACATGCCTATACACAAACCTCCAAATAACCAGCCTATTGCCCCAGGTAATATTTTTTCATAACAGGAAGGGGTTTTATAGTATAAATTGTCAAGTGGTGTGTAATGCTACAGATCGGATCACTAGCGTAAACCCCAACTTTCCGGGCTCAACCCATGATGCTGCTGTGTGGAGGAGCAGTAATGTGCATCAGCACCTCGAAGGGCGGTATATTCAGAACCAAGCGATGGAGTGGCTTCTTGGGGACAAAGGCTACCCACTTCTCCCGTGGCTGATGACCCCTCATCCTGACCCAGTTGCCGAGTCACCAGAGGCAAGATTTAATAGATGCCATGCACAGGCGAGAGGAGTCATCGCAAAACATTCAAATTCCTCCTCCTTCTTAGCAGTTTACTTTATAATGTTGCCCATTCAAATTGGAAAAAATATTTTAAAAAGTCATAATTTTAAAGTCACTTTTTAGTGGTCTAACATGTGTAAACAAGTATGTAATGGAATAAAACTTATTAAATTATCATATGTAACCCAAAATAAAAAAAGATTTTACAGTTTTTATACAGATATCATTCATTCATTCGTTCACTTATTTTTTTAAAGTAGCAACACACTTGATTCAACTTAGAAATTTTAGAATATGGTTAAAAACTGGTTAAATTTAGTCAGGGTGACGTTCTGGAATAGCACTTGTCAAATTCGCCGTCTAAATTATAATTAAAAATTAGACATTTTAATTTTAGGCTATTTAGCCGATGTGCACGTAGAATCGCATCCAGTGTGTGCGTAAAGGGCATAGCCGGGTTAATATGGCAAAACTGCCCTTAGCGAAAAAAAAAATTTCCTTTTACTGGATTATTAACCTTTAAATATGTAGTGCTTTCACCGAAAATAAAGTCTCAAATCCTTCAGATAAGAAAAAAAACGCATAAAAAGAAAAAACATTTTTATTTTTTTTTGGCTAAAGTACTTATACGATTTCTTTGTAATTTGGATATGTTGTAAGCAACATTAAGATCTCTTTTTAGAAAAAATAAAATAATTATTTTTAGAAAAAAAAAACAAAAAAAAATTAGATAACAATTTTCTAAAAAAAAAAAAAAAATAGGTACGAGATTGCGACAATGAGGGTTTTCGATAATTTTTCTGCCACCAGGCGGCGCTTCGTACGCCCCTGGTCTCGACAGCTGTCAGATTCATACTATTCATAGGCACCTGGGCCTAAAATATTGAAATTCTATTTTATTTGGAAGAGAATTGATTTTGTAATGGATTACGACTAATACATGGTCGTCGAACTGAAGATTGAACTCTAAAACAGGCGCTCAAAGTCACTGGTATTCAAAATAATTACTATAACTTTGTTAATTTCATGAGAATTGACTTGGAACTATTTTATTTATTTAGTTTAGGTAACAATATGACTAAAGTAATGGTTTTCAGAATAAATAAACCTATAAATATGTTGAAAATTAAATGCGCGTATTTATTTTGACAGTTCGTTATAAGGTCGGCTCAGTGCTGCCATCTCACCTCCCCATAGCGGCAGAAAAAGTATCAAAAACCCTTATTACCAAATTCGTATATTTTATGTAGAATTTAATAATCTTTAACATATTTTTTTTTCAATTTCTAAAATCGGGATTAACGATGTGAAAAATTCGAATTTGTGACATCCCATACATTATTTCAAACAAGATTTAACTTCTGCGTGTTACACTGTGAAGTTGTATTCCCAACAATTCCAATGCTTTTTGAATTTGGAACGCGACTTATTGTGCTGAGTGCGGGCCTTCATGAAATCCGTGGCTGTATGCGGCTAGGGCTAAGGCATTAAGAGGATTTAAAAAAACAAAAAGGCGGGAAGGGAGAATTATAAGAACTTTATTTTATAACTTATAACGAATGTTAACGAATATCGATTTCAAGATGTCTGTTCCTTCTTTAAATAAATATGAAGCTTTAAAAAAACTTTTCTCCAATATGCTCGGAAATGTTCGCATTAATGTAGCAAAAACGAAACGCGAAGTACCTTCTTATGTACCAGCTCAAATTAAAAAAAAAGATTTTCATTATTGTACAGTTTTTGCGGCCGCGAAATTGTACTAAAATCCATTAATGTATTGTTTTTTACTTCTTAAAAACTACTTTTGGACTTTGAAAAAAATGCATACAGCCAAATTCTAAAGCCACGACCAAACGCCTGGTCTGGATAGAGCGAGAGACGGCGATCAAATCTATGGCCGTCTCGTTCTATCATGAGTTACAAACGCCTCGGTGTGTCAGGTCGTGTAGGTACGGTTTAATGAAACCATAGATATCGTTACTATTTTTTATGAACGACCATGCATTAAAAAAAAGTTTAGGCGGGAATCATAAGAGATTTTTTCTTTTCAATTGTTATTCAATTTGCAAGAAGAATTACTTAATCGATTGTAATAAATTTTGTTTTATTTCCTTGCATGTTTGGAGAAAAGTCCTATATGTGCCTCGGACGGAAATAGAATTTCGTGGATTCGTATGTAATTGTCGGCCTCAGCTTCGCTTCGTCCGACAAAAAATACTCATCCACGAAATTCGCTTTCCCGGCCTCTGCAATAATGTACTATTTTCCGAAAAAATACCACGTATAATCGTTGTATAGTTTTGCTTATGATAATATTCAATCAGATAGTGATGATGATTGTTAGCTAGTTATTTTATTGACATAGGTAATAATTTTATTTAAAGTTTATATTATTAAAAGTTATGAATTTAATATTTACAGTGTGTAATATTTAATTCAGGTTTTGTTGTAATAGGTAATGAGGTAATATGTATGTTATGTATAGGTACACTACCTTCACAAAGGGTCAATAAGGTCGTGTATACATATTATCAACAATTTAAAAAATGAGTACTTACCCCGTAGCCGTATCTATAGCCACAAAAGCAACTAATAGTGCAAAATGACACATTTTAAATTCAATACAAATACAGGGTGTAACCGTTAAGTGTGGCCACACTTATAAGGCCATAATTCCGTAAATATAACAGATATCAATAAACTTCCAACTGATATCGAAAGTGCATTACCCAACGAATAAAATTGCATTAATAACTTTTTCTAAATAGATGGAGTAATATTAAAAATACTAAGTTAAAACCAGTTAAAACGCTCCCATACATTTAGTATGACGACTGGCCTTAAAAAACGTCGGGTGTCATAACAGATAAAACTGTTAGAGATTCGTTATTTGTACGAATACATTGTAATAAAAAAATAATACTACCGTTTATGAAATAATTAATCTAACATTTATTCCTAAATTAAAAAATATTCGTATTAAACTACTCTTTGAATGAACGTTTACGTACTAAATGTATGGAAGGGTTTGAAGTTAATATTTGAGATATTTCTGATTTTATTTAAAAAAAGTTATTAGTGTAATTTTACTCGTTGGGTTTCGTACTTTTGATATCAGCTACAAGTTTTCTGGTATCTGCTATATTTACGGAATTATGGCTTGGCAACACTTAACGATTACACCCTGTATACTTAATTGTCAACTTGGTTTTGCACTACCTATACAGGGCGTCCCACGGCGATGCCACATGGAGGGAAAGTAACTTAAATATCATAGATAGCGTATTTTGCTGAAAGAAGACTTTATTTTATTTTGAAAATGAAATAATACTGCATTAAAAAAATCCAAAAAAAATTTTGCTTTTTCTAGGCATCGAACCTACTTTAAAACAAAAAAAAATTTTCGTATTTTATTCTGTCATTCGAAAGAATAAATAAAAAATAACAATTTTCCTTAAGAAACATAGTATCTAAAACTAAAAGAATAACCAAAAAAGTTTGGTTCAAATTTGTAAAAAAATTGTAGGTGGTTCGATTTCCGGGTGAAGCAAGTAATTTTTTGAAAAACTTTGAATGCAACTTTACTAAGTCTTAAAAATAAAATGAAGTCTTCTTTCAGCAAAATACGCTATCTATGATATTTAAGGTACTTTCCCTCCATGTGGCATCGCCGTGGGACGCCCTGTATGTTGAGTAGAGAGAGTATGTCACAAATTCGAATTTTTCACATCGTTAATCCCGATTTTAGAAATTAAAAAAAAAATATGTTAAAGATTATTAAATTCTACATAAAATATACGAATTTGGTAATTGTCGCAATCTTTTTTTTTTTTTTAGAAAATTGTTATCTAATTTTTTTTTGTTTTTTTTTTCTAAAAATTTTTTTTTTATTTTTTCTAAAAAGAGATCTTAATGTTGCTTACAACATATCCAAATTACAAAGAAATCGGATAAGTACTTTGGCCAAAAAAAAATAAAAATGTTATTTCTTTTTATGCGTTTTTTTTCTTAACCTGAAGGATTTGAGACTTTATTTTCGGTGAAAGCACTACATATTTAAAGGTTAATAATCCAGTAAAAAGGAAATATTTTTTTTCGCTAAGGGCAGTTTTGCCATATTAACCCGGCTATGCCCTTTGTCTATGTGTGGTCAGGAATAGGGTTGCCTGGGCGGCTACCGCGAAAATCGAAATTAGTAAATTCGAAGACAAGAAAATCCGATCGATAGAAAGTCACGTACCCTACCGGCAACCATTATCGATTTCGAGGTCGAAACTTCGAATCCATAGAATTGACCGACGTGACTGGAAGAATGAATGAATAGTGAAGTAACGCTTAAGCACCGCTTAAGCGTACATTACACGCATTCCTAAAAACTGGTATATTATTAACCAGCTTAAAACTGGGTCAAAAATACACAAATATTTAGATTTTTATACGGATAGCATGTTACGATATTAAAACAACTCTGTAAGGCAAGTTTTACTACTTATTTTAATTTTTGTTTGTGTTTGATCAATGAGCAAGTCACGACACTACATGACGGCTACTTTTTTAAATTGAAGAATATATTGTAGACAAAAGCATATACATACAGCCTTGACAAAGTTTCTCGACTTATTTAAATGAAAAATTAAATTATTCATTTCTATTTTAATAATCGCTACAACACAATATATCTTAAATGAGTAATCATAAATTTTATCGGCTAGAATTGTAAAATATATGACTATTTAAATAATGTGGTAGGGAAATTTAATTAATACTGTGTACCTAATCTACGAATATACATAATTAAATAATTATGAAGTATTCTGTAGGTAGTGTAGGTGTAAAACAAGCCCACGGGCCGTCTAACGTTAAGAAGTTACCGTAGCCGATCAATTTCTGGAAATTCAGAGTTTAATCTGCGCATTTATGTCCCTCTGACCCTGCAGAACAAGGGGAACATGTTCTTGACTAGAATAAATAGAACACGGCGTTCAGGAATAATTTCCGTATATAATTATCAGTTACTACTTTGCATTAGTCAGGGCTTTACTTATAAATTTAAGGTTGGTGGTTGGTATGGTGAATAAAATAAAACATGTTATTTTCTCAGTTCACATATTTATTAGTTAGGTTAGGTAATTAAATAATTGAACATCTTCACTACATTCGTATTTTTCAAAAGTTTTCCATGAATACAGTATATTTTTATTGATGGTTGTTGACTGAATGGTTCAGCTTTAAACTTTGTATTACATTTCATAGAATCAAGGAAATACCTATTACAAGACTAATTTCTGTTTTTCTTTATATTAAAAATTTTCCTCAAACAAAAGAAATCCTATAGATACCATTAATTCAAAATTCACTGACAAATTTTATTGTTGGCAGCAGGAACATAAAATGCGCCCTACTGGACTGAGACAGTTTGTTAGCGCAATGCGTTCAATACATTTATTTTGTGATAGATGACAATGGTTTGGAACAACCTGTATGACCCAGGTATTAAATTTCTATATAAAGAAAAAGTGGAATAGGAGCTTATACTATGTAGAAGAGGTTTGTTTGTACAGTGGCGTTCAGTAATCTGTAGGTATTAAGACTATATTAAATTAAATTATATTAAATTTTAGACAGGCAGCTGATGTTGCTGATAATCGCTAACAATCATATCGACGCGGCAAGATGCTCAAAAATATCGAAACGTGCACTCTAACGCCATGGTATGGAGGCCTGCTCAGTTAGTCAGCAACTTGGCGCTCCAATATATCTGATTGCAACTGTACTCTTACAATCATCTAAATCAAAGTTCACTTCAAACACAGTAATACCATTATAAAATTGAGTATTATAAGTACCTTACTAAAATTTGCTTGAATTTTACAATGTAAGTAGGTAGGTGCCTATTTATATTACTAAGTGCCTGCCGTGTGGTGACGGCAGTAAGAATACATTTTGGTACCACCCCAACTCCTCCTGTGAGTGTCGTAAGAGTCGACTAAGGGATTGAAGTGTCACTGACCATTATTTCATAAAAGATTGACGACGGGCAGCAGCGTCATCATAGTGGACACATTACTGCGATCGCCAATCCGCTTGCCCAGCGTGGCGATTATGGGAAAATACATTTGGTTCAGATCAGGCTGACAATTAAATAAATATGAAGTATTGTAATGGGACATTCCGACACAAATCTTACCTACTCCAACGCGATAAGCTCAAGTACAGCGGTTTGTATTGTGTGTACTTAGCGAATATACCACGTATTTTTTTAAACACTGACTAAATTTTGGTGAGAAGGGAAGAAAATCCAATTCCATACATTTCACCTACCTACTAAAATATTGGAGTTCGTATAAAACAGCTGATTTATTGTCACTATTCAAATGTTAACCCCATAGTAAAAGTTCTTGGTGACCTCAGATATGAACCCTCTAATTAGGACACAAGGTGGAAGTACTAGTGCCTGACGCTGTACCAATACTTGTCATCATAGATTGAGTTGCCATTGATAAGATAACATCAACTATTACAGCATTTAAACGATGAAACATTTGTGTGCCATTAATGATATAGGTACTACTAGGTACATAGCAATTTCAAAATAGCTTATTTCTAAATTATTTGCATTATTTTAAGATATGCCAACATTTATTAGGACTGAAAGTTAATATTTCAAACTCCCAATATTTGACATTCAAATGTGTCATCTATTGGGACTGCCAGCAAAAGCACATGTATTTTACTGGTATAATCGAATTGACTAAGAAAATATATAATTTTGTAAAATTTCGATATTGGCACATTTGTCACCCTTTAAAATAAATACTATTTAAATTATAAATATTGGATGTCATATACCAAAGAAAAAACCGACCTAGATCACCAACGTCCGAGGTGGGAATCGAACCCACGTGCTCACCTTTCGCGGCTGATGCCTGCACCGCTCGGCCAATCGGTCTTAGCAACCACCAGTCAATGTTCTCGGTGCGGCGTCATATATTTATAATTTATATAGTATTAAGTAGTGTTGTGTAAAAAATAAAAATACAAATCAAAATATTTAGTTAATAAATGATTTGATTTGAGTTTTCACAATATCTTTAATAGATGGCAGCACCATCTCTCTAACCAAGACCGAGTGGCCGAGGGGTACAGGCATCAGCCGCGAAAGCTGAGTACGTGGGTTCGATCCCCACCTCGGACATAGGTGATCTTGGTCGTTTTTCTTTGGTATATGACATCTAATATTTATAATTTATAGTATAGTATTATGTAGTGTGACTACTGGAGAAAAATGAAAAGTACAAATCAAAATATTTAGTTAATAAATAATTTGATTTGTGTTTTCACAATATGTTCAAAATATTTAGTTAATAAATGATTCGATTTGAGTTTTCACAATAACTTTAAATACTATTTATCAAAACCATCAAATTCCTCTCCTAAAACATATGATAATACTTTAGGTAGATTTATAAATGAGCATACTTAATATCGCGATTAAATATTTTTTGTTAACATATTTATTACGCACTGGCATCTACTTCTACCTCATAAATACAAATATATAGAAAACAACCTTGACAAGAACAAATATTTTTATGGTAATACACAATGCCCGTGTGGTGACGGCAGTAAGAATACATTTGCCACTACCCCAAATCTTCATAAGGGATTGAAGTGTCACCGACCATTCATTGATAGAAGATTGAGGATGGGCAGCAGCGTCATCATAGTGGACACATTACTGCGATCGCCAATCCGCTTGCCCAGCGTGGCGATTATGGGTATTTACCTCCTAATGCGTCTATGATGATGATGATGAAGTACACAAAGAGATGCCCTAATCGGTATTCGAACTCGGGACCTCCAGCTTTGCATGCAGGCCCACTACCGACTGAGTTAACAGTCTAATTACTTATATTATTATGTTCAATCTGAACTATGCTAAGTGAACTCTGATTTAGGAGTATCTACGACAGCGGCCTGTGTTAACTTAATAAATAAGAGCATTTCTGCTGATCTCGCTATTTTGAATCCGCAGTGGTTCGATTTGGTTTGTAATCTTAAATCTTTTTCTCTTGCTCTGAAAGCAGCGTTGTTGTACGAAATAAATTTTGTCGTTGAAGATCGTTTACGCCGTAGTGTGTTGCCGGTCGCCGACTTGTCTCCTGTCCCCATTATGATCTGAAAATTATAATATTAGAATTAAAACACACATAGGTCAATAAAATTTTACCTAAAACTATAATAGACAACTGTTGCAATGTTTAGAACTGTTAATACCTTTGGGTCCCTAAATAAAAAAATAAAATCATCATTATCATATAAGCCGAAAATCGTGCACTAAATTGGAATAAGAAAAAGTAATTAAACTTGACTTGAAGACGTAAATTCAAATGAACAATACTTGAATTTACATTGTCTCTGTATTCATTTATTTCGGAGATATCTAGGTAATCTAGGTATGTATGTAATGTTTGCAACGATTTTGATGAAATTTGCGGTATAGGACGAACTATTAAAAATTATTTCTAGGAAATGCGGGGTGGGTATGTGCGTGCCCATTGAGGGTCCACGTTGGAATTTCGAGCTTTCGAATGCGTCAATATTTAGTAAAAGTTCTCAAACAATTGTAAATGTAACCTTTAAGTAATTTGTAAAATTAGCATCTCCAAACTCCAAAGTTACATTCGGTTAAAGGTGGACCCTCAGTCGTGACTACCAGTGGCCTATCCCTAGTGGCGTAAAGTTTTGTGGCTTATGTCCCTGGTATCCATATTTGATAATTCACTTAAAATTTACAGCTGCTGTAAATGCCTACATTTAGTAAAAGATTTGTAAAACTAATTTTATTTATTGTGACTTCTTTCTGTTAACGCAATAATAAAATGTGGCTTGCCGAATATGTGGTCCCTCAATTGATCGCGATAAGTCACATTAAGGGAATGGTATTATATATTTTTCAAGAAATATTTTATTTCTGACATAAATAGAAGAAAAATGTAGCAGTAGTAGTAATCATATTATACGACATTATTAAGTTTAATCTTGGTAGAATAAATGGCAAAAGGGGAAGGGGAACAAGGAGATATACCTGGCTGGACTAACATAAATAACTTAATATATTCTTCGGTTACCGCAAGGATTATACATAAATAAATAAATATCTTGGGACATCTTACACAAATCGACCTAGTCCCACGGTAAGCTCAATTAAGGCTTGTGATGTGGGTACCAAGCGACGATATATATAATAGATAGATACATATAGGTACTTAAATACATAGACAACCATGACCAAGGAACAAAAATATTTGTGATAAATAAATACACAAATAATGCCCTCGCCGGGATGCGAACCCGGAACCTCCAGCTTCGTAGGCAGGGTCACTACCAACTAGGCTACGGAGGCTGACAATGAAACAAAACACATGAAATAAAACTATGGAAAACGGATAAACACGTGTATATTAATTGAATTTAACTTCATCTCGACGTTTCGAACACTTTAAAGGGTTCGTGGTCTGCGGGCGACTACAATTAATATACACGAGTTTATCCGTTTTCCATAGTTTTATTTTATACCTGAAGTAACTTATGTGATTTCTGATATCAAATGCAGTGCGAGGTTATTAGTGAATAGTGACTCAGGGAACACTGTACTTATACAAGGTTATTTTTTCACCAGTACAAATACTCTAGGGGGTGTATAAGTAAGTCAAAATGAACAACTTTTACTATGGGGCCGAACATGAAATCGCGAAAAAAAAATCAGCTGTTTCATACATTTCAGACAACCATGAGTCGACAATTTCTATGGAACAGCTGATTTTTTTTTCGCGATTTCAGGTTCGGCCCCATAGTAAAAGTTGTTCATTATGACTTACTTATACACCCCCTAGAGTATTTGTACTGATGAAAAAATAACCCAGTATAAATATTTGTGACAAATACACAAACAAATGTCCTCTCAGGGATTTGAGCTGGGTACATCCAGCTTAATAGGCAACTATTCATTAACCAACGAAATATGGTTTATTCCTTAATGAACGAACCATATCAATATATAGAGATTTAAATCAATAAAATAACTCAATAATTTACCTTATCTTGCCAGCTAGCACTAGCTTTTCATATTGTGTATAAAAATCCAATGTGTTTCTCAGCCAAATCTGTAATTTTAAGTTATAAACATTATAGAAATTATTGATTTTTGACAGCCTTCAATAACCATAACCACCTAACTGCTGCCTATGTAGTGAGTTTCAAACCCAGTAAGGGATGTCTTTGAGTGTTTATCAAAAAGTTTTGATTCTTATGAATCTTATGATTAACCAAGTTTGTGTTCTCATTCATTCATTCATCATCAGCCTATGATAGTCCACTGCTGGACGTAGACCTCTCCTATTAACTATGCGTATAGAGTCTATACGTCTATACTATAGACGCATTAGGAGGTAAATGCCCATAATCGCCACGCTGGGCAAGCGGATTGGCGATCGCAGTAATGTGTCCACTATGATGACGCTGCTGCCCATCATCAATCTTTTATTAAATAGTGGTGGACACTTCAATCCCTTAGTCGACTCTTACGACACCCGCAGGAGGAGTTGGGGTGGTGACAAATGTATTCTTTCTGCCGTCACCACACGGCCACGGCAGTTTGTGTTCTAAAAGTGCGTAATTATAGAATAATGCATATTTATCATTGAATAGGTATCTTAAAAAGAATAAAGGGTCTCAAAGAAAGGTTTTTTGTAACCCTTAAATTGGCAAATTTCTGGCCTCATCGCCATTATAAAAAAAAATCAAAAAGTGAGTCGAAGACTATGTTCATTGTGACGAACATTGACAAATTACGGGCTAAGGTTAATATTCAGCCTCCATAGGCGTAGCCTAGTTGGTAGTGACCCTGCTTACGAGGCTGGAGGTTCCAGGATCGAATCCAGCCGAGAGCATTATTTGTGAATTTATTTATCACAAATATTTGTTCCTTGATTGTGGCTGTGTATGTATTTAAGTATCTATATGTATCTATCTATTATATACAGGGTGATCAATCCAAGTGGGTCAGTATGGAGGTTTTGGAAACCACAACAGATAGCTAAATCTTGCCTTTGTCTACTTAATAAAACAGACGAAGAAAACAGAAACATATAAGTACCTAAACTAACTTATATGAATTTATATTTCACTTTAGAGGCATTCCATTGTATTGTGATTTCTGATATCAAATGCAGTGCGAGGATATTAGCGATTCAGGAAACACCGTGTATAAGTAAAGTACACAAACAAATGTCCTCGCAGAGATTTGAACTTGGAACCTCCAGCTCTGTAGGCAGAATCACTAGGATGCTTCATTATTCATACACCAATGAAATATGATTTATTCCTTAATGAACCATATCAATATCGAGATTTAAATCAATAAAATAACTCCGTAGCCTAGTTGGTTGTGATCCTGCCTACAAAGCTGGAGGTTCCGGGTTCGAATCCCGACGAGAGCATTATTTGTATATCTATTTATCACAAATATTTGTTCCTTGGTCATGGCTGTCTATGTAGGTATTTAAGTATGTATACGTATCTATCTTCGCCTGGTACTCACATCACAAGCCTTAATTGAGCTTACCGTGGGACTAAGTTGATTTGTGTAAGATGTCCCAAGATATTTATTTATATTTAATAAAATAACTCAATAATTTACCTTACCTTGCCAGCTAGCACTAGCTTCCCATATGGTGTATAACAACCCAGTCTATTTCTCAGCCAAATCTGTAATTGTAAGTTATAAACATTATAGAAATTATTTATTTTTCACAACTACCTAACCAATGCCTAGTCTTTATCAAAAAGTTTTGTTTCTTAAATATGGCCGTTTTTATATTTATTTTGTATTTAACTTGTAATTATAACATGGCTGATCTATATAAATACTTATACATATTAGTTGATATACAGATACATTGTTTGATGTATAGAGTTGATGTACAGATACATTGTTTGATGTATAGGCATTCAGATAATTTGTTACATTATTCCTGGTTTATTGTTGAACCCAAAAACCACATTCATTATTATTGCTCAGTTTTACTAATAAATTAGTAGATCATGTAATCAAAACATTTATAAAAGCAAGATAATATTACATGTATTATCTGTTGGTAATCCTAAATAATCCTAATAAATATTCATTGTATCTTTTAAATGTTGATTTATATTCTTGTACACTGACTTGCTTGTATGCAAATAAATTATAGATATACCTACATATATTTTAGCATTTCTTTAATGACCACAGTTATTTATTGTAATCTTTTTTGTTTATGTGCAATGAAGTTATACCTACAGTATATAAATACATATATAACATGCATACATTATATTATATCACTGTTTTTACACTTTCATAAGAACCATAGCTTCTTAGCAAGGTTAATATTTGAGCGATGTATGGCAGCAAACAAAAGGAGATAGTCAATGACCTAGGAGGTGTTTACAAATTTTCCATTAATTACATTACACAGCTGTTTCTCGCAATCTTCATCTACCAGCCGCTTGTGCTTTACCAGTTCACTACACATATAAAAAAAATACAGTTGATAACTTTCACTTTTTTGAAATGGTGAAGTCGGTGAAAAACTCATTACATTTTAAAAACAGAAAATCAATGCTTGGATCTGTTTCAAAATAATTTTACGTTGGTTATTATCTAGCTTGTATTATTGTATGTAAGTGGAATAATCTTAATTTATGTAGGTACCTAAAAAAATTTGCATGATAAAGTTCTTTACTGGCAAAATGAATTTTTCATTTTGACATATTGAAAATACTACATATAAGCACCATTAGCATAAAGCACTTTTTTATAATTTGTGCTACCTAAAAAAATAAAACAAATGTACATTGTAATTGATACCAGACACTACTACTTATACCATCAAGTTAGAGTCAAAAGTGTGTTTTTGACAGATCAATAAGACCTTAGGAATTATTGAAATCCACGAAACACCCGGGATCCATCAATACCCATCCCTTATCAAGTACCATCCGTGCCAGTCCACCACTACTTGTGTTTTTGTACTTTCGTAAAGGAACATACCTTGTTGGCAGGGTTGATGCCGTGGTTATTTTATTGATTTGTGACAACAATCACAAGGAGATATTCCGGTGGCCTAGGTGTTTACAATTGTTTCTCGCAATCTTCGTTTACCACCGGCGTGCCACTCGCACTTTCTTCTGCTGTGTTATCTTTTCAATATGGAAATATAGTGTGGCCTTATAAATACGTTTTACCTGAAACGAATAATAAGTATAATAAAATTAATAAAATAACAGTGTGGAATATTAACTTAAGTATATCATAATCGTTTCTAATTCGAACGCGTACGCAACCAATCATACTTACGTAGTAAATAACCAAATCACAATACGAACAAGTGATTCACTCTCACAGATTTTAAACAATAACATTACGTTTTGATTGTTTTGAATGCTGGCTTTGTAAATGAGAGCTCTCCATGACAAAGCCCTTGATTTCCAGGCACATTTAAATTTATTTGTAGTTATTTTGATTCTAACCTAAC
>JALPQI010015534.1:0-31359 GCA_025490895.1 Thaumatotibia leucotreta | reverse complement strand
ATCACGCAGAGAAACTCCGAGCATACTTAGCCCTCTCCATACCTCGTTGAGCAACTCTGAGTTTAGGACCACGTGTCGGCGCCGTAAGTCATCACTTGTAACACACATTGATTGTAGACTTTCGTCTTAAGGCACTGAGGTATGTCGGACGAAAAGACGCAATTTAAATCAAAGTATGGTGATTTTACGGTCATGGCGTGGCCTTTAAATGACTTATGGTGAGAATGTTAGTTTAGTAGCGATGACGCGATAAATAATAGTGTTTTTTTGGGTCATGGCAGAGCTAGTAATCACTTTTGACCACTAAGGAGCATTAGGCATGGTCCTTAATTTTAATCTAATTTAATCTGTAAAAAGATTCTATCTATTATTGCGTTTCTTTTTATAAATCATACGATGTTCTATTTATAAGTAGGTACTTACTAACCTTTTTTGCTGAAGTGAGAAAAATCATTTCAGAATCATACTGTACTAAATATATCACATTTAGATATAGCCATTAATGGAGTAAATATCTTTTTAACGAGCCATATCAATATCACACTACGATCAATATCTGAATGTACAAGTGCGTTAAGCATTTTTACCTTCTTGAGTACAGTCACTACCAATCGTGAGCAAATATAATATTAATAAATGTCTTAGGATAGGACATCTTACACAAATCGACCTAGACCTATGGTAGGCAAGCTCAATTAAGGCATGTGATGTGGGTACCAAGCGACGATACATATAATATAAAGATACTTACATAAATACGACCAAGGAACAAATATTTTTGATAAAATAAGTGGTGATAAAATAAATGGATGAGAATGGCAGATTCGAACGAAAAGTCACGTGACCAAATACATTCATTACTTAAACAATGCCCACGCAGGGATTCGAACACTGAACCTCCAGCTCTGTAGGCAGGTTCACTATCAACTAGGCTACGGAGGCTGACATACATATTACATATTAATTGAATTAATTAATCCACCACATAGCGGTGTTTGCAACCGATATTTTTTGCTTGCGGCAAACGACGCAATGTAATTGGGTCAAAATTCTTTTCGTTGTCTTATTTTGTGTCCCTAAAAACGTGTGTAGTGATTTTTGTATGGGATGATGTTTTGTTTTCAATTTCTGATGTAATGGATTAAAATCTAGCGTGAAAAAGAAATACAAGTGCACCGGATTTTTTAAATAGGTTTACTGAGTCGAAACAGCAACTAAATGCGCGTATGAAACAAGACAACGAAAATAATTGTGACCCAATTCCTGCATTAGCCTATAAGCACTATAAGGAGCCTTTTTAATTTAATGTATTATGCTTCGTTAAAGGTAGAGCTTTATGGGACTGCATCTTTGTTATATTCCGTAAAATAAAAAAGTATTTAACATTTTAAAGGTCTAGCTAAACAACGGCCTAATTTATTTAACCCTTTAACGGGCAAGACTCAAAAAAATCGTGGGTTTGGAGCCTCTATATAGTAGGAAAAATTCTGTAGGTACAAGAAAAAAATACAAAAAGGGTGGTCGTTTTTGAACCCGATGCCCTATAAAGGGTTTTATTTTATTTTATTCAAGGAGAACCAACAGCTTCACATCTTAAATAGTAAATAATAATACAAACGGAAAGCCAATTACAGGAACTCACATAATAGTGATAGAACAAATTTACACATAGCGAGTGATTGAGCACATTCGTAGACACACATGCGAATTGTTAAAAGAGGTTAAAACAATCTGTCTCTCTCGCTCCAACTATGTAGCAGAGACAAACGCTCAAAACGATTTTCGATATTCCCGGTAGATTTTCTGTTTTTCCTTCGAATTTTTCCGCGCAAGAGGCGTTTTCTAGCAGGACTGTACGTCCATTAGGCGCACGTACTTACCTATGACAACACGTAGGCACTTTGAAATTTAAAAGCTAAAAGCTGCTATTTTTGTACCACATAGTGCAGTAACTGTCTCTGTCTGAGGTATGGCGATGGAGCAGGATGCGAGATGTATTTCTTAAGAAAAGATAGACGAGTCAGGTCTTAGATCGTACTTTGTTTTATATGGATAGTTATATGTATAAAAATGCTACTAGAGTGTGACAACTGAAATTTTACTTACATTTTTGCCGGGAAGTTAAAATAATCTTGGGATAGTCATACATTACTTATTACTTCGTGTTACAAGTATTAAATATATAATAGTACATTATGCATCAAGGGAGGTAAGTACGGAATTACTAACGAGAGAGTTAGAAGACTCGAGTTAGTATTCCGCTTCCGACCACACTTGCCGACAAAAAAATAAGTTTTAATAAAACGGGACATCAGACACAAATCAACGTAGTCCCATTAAAATGCCTATTTATAAGTACTATGCAATATGCATATGCTCTTTTTGACGCTAAACTACTCGTGCAGGTAGCCGAAACATGACGCGATTACGCCGACTTACGTTCAACTTTCAACAGGCTCGCTCGCACCAATACGCCGAGTTTGAGCGTGATGTATAGAAAGTACGGCAGCTCATAGTCATTTCATTACCCTAAAAAGCGCATTTTCTGAGCATAATATGCATTGCAATCACTATACATATTTTTCACAAAAAAAATATATTTCATATTGCTTATGCATATAATACACATGTACATTACGACACAAGTGCGAAAAGTGTTTTAAGTCGACACGAGTTACGAATTTCGTTTTAGCACGTGTCTCGTACGACATTTTTAGTGCTGATGGCCATCCGAAGTTTTGGACCTGACGTAAAATGAATGACACACTTCTCGCACTAGAGCCTAAAAAACGCACCATCTGTACTAAAAAAATAATTTCGAAACAAGTGGAGATAAATCGACACGAGTTACGAATTTCGTTTTCGCACATATAAAACGTCGTACGATATACGTGTAGGTACATATGGCCCTCCAAAGATTTCGACATTTTCGACCTGACGTAAAATGAACCACCTCTCGCACTAGCGCGTAAAAAAGCGTCATCTGTACTGAAAAAAAAAATTTTGGAATTTGGAAATAAGACACCTACTCCCAATAATGGACATTTATTTGATTTCATTTATATTCTGCGATGAAATAAGGTTTTATACAATTAAAACCCTATTTTAACGAATCAAGCATCAATTTATTATACAATACAACAAGCCTGAACAAGCGAACAGGCACAATAAATTAAATGCAATTAATAAATTAATCTAATACATATACATATTGCATTGTTTCGTAAGGTAAACCACTTTAAATCACACCTCATCATATGAGGTTGATTAGGAGCATTATGAGATTATGCCCATAATCGCCACGCTGGGCAAGTGGTTGCATTATGATGACACTGCTGCCCGTCATCAATCCTCAATAAATGAATGGTAAGTGACACTTCAATACCTTAGTGGACTCTTAACGACACCCATAAGAAGAGTTGGGGTGGAGACGAATGTATTCTTAGTGCCATCACCACACGGTGGATGGTAAAACACTTAATCCGCACCAGCTAATAATCAACATAATATTTACATGGATATTTACATGGACATTAAAACAATATGTGTTAGTTCTTAGTAAAACGTCCCACTTTGTTGCTTACCACAAAGACGAAATTTCCTTGTATCTTCATATGATTAAACTGACAAAGTGGCTTTATGGCAAACAACAAAGTGGGACGTTTGACTAAACTCACTCACATATTAAGAAATTGAATATACCCTTAAATTGGCAATGTAACCACACAATGCATAGATTTTTTAAGACAGAATTTTCTGCTCTACTCAATGGCGAGGAGGCCTTAACCATGATTTATTTTAACTTGCCAATTTAAGTATTTAAAAATCCGGTGCTTATACTGAAAGCATCAAAACTTAGGGTAGTTTAGGCAGCATTCGGCCAATTATTACCCAATTAATTTAGTTCTCGTCTACCCTATACATTATTTAAAATAGGCGCTTTTATAAAATTGTATCTATATCTATCCTATTATTTTATATGACAGGAATTGTTATTCACTTAAAACTGCCATAGCCATTTCTTTAGAAATAGAGTCACACATATTATTTTCAGTCCTCTCTGTTTCTTGTTCATCAGTTGACCACCAGCTTTCATCATCATCATGGATAAAGCATAAAAATAAATCATCTTCATATGTTGGAAAATAATATTCTGGCTGATCCCATTTCTCCTTTTTCAGTTCCCAATGTTTCATGTCTTTCAAATGTTTCTCTAAATTGGCAGGGTCATCAAAAACTGTTTCACAGGATATACACTGCCTCAAATGTATCTGACGACGAATGAAGTTCACTATCTTGATTTTGTGGTAGAAATCTAAGCCCGCTGTAGACTTTGTAAAAGAAAATTCATGTTTACGTTCCATGTGGTCTAGAATGTTCTCATATTCCATTTCTGTGTGTTGACAAAGAAGGCAAGTTATCTGAGGCCCATTTTCTTCAGTCCATTCGGACCACTCTGGATCACTATCGGCATTAGAGTCTCTGTCATTTTCTTCAGGAGGATTTGGTATCCTTTGTTGATTTATCTTCTGATTATTGTGTTTTTGATATTTATGCTTCGTTTGTTTATCACCTACGTAATTAACCATGAAGAATTTATCATACTCCTTGTTTTCTGGATTAATTCTTTTGTGGCCCTTTTTCCGCATATGTTCTTTTAGAATAATTCTGTCTTTGAATGAACCTTCACAATAAATACACTGGAGATTATCCAACTTGGATGCTACAGTATCTATAAGGTCATCTATAAAAATTAAGTTATCAGGTTTAGCTATATGAAAGTTGTGTTTTTCATATAAATGATTTAAGTAACTGGCTCTAGTATCTTTAGAAACAAATCTACAAAATAGGCACTCTTTTTCATAATTTTTATCTTCCCGTTCAAACTGGTGCCTTTGCAATAGTTTCTCTAGTTTTATTTGTTGCAAGTTTGATCGTAATTCTTTATCTTCGGGCAATACATCACTTAGCAAGAAATATTCCTCGTCTTTAGATTTTGTTCCATCAGGCTTGCTGTCCAAGAGCATTGTAGTACAGAAGTACGGAAGACTTTCATCTGTAATAGGATGTAAGAAGAATTTATACATGGTAATAAAATGTAAAATAACATTAATTTGATAATTGGCATCTAAGTACATAATATTATATGACTCAATTTCTATAGTATAAATAATAAGTTCAACATAGAATTAAATGTAATTTGCAGTTTCTTGTTATAAAAATATCTGAGGCCCATTGTCTGAGACAAATTGTTGGCTCCCCTTCATTCAAAACCATTTTTAATATTAAATAAAGTGACAATGTAAACCAAAATAACAAAACTAACCTCTAAATCTCAATCGCCAATATCTCAAGTACTCAAACAAATCCGCAATCTGGTTCACATCGGCTATGACCAGCCTATGCCCCATGAACAAATGGGTAAGCAAAGGTTTCTCGGCATCAGGTAACGTGAATGTATCATCGCACAATACACACTGGCATTCCCGAGTCTCATTGTCCTTGAAAATCGTGGGTTTCTCGTTTTTCTGATGCAGTGTCAGCGGGCCGAAGAACTTTTCTTGTTTAGTCATAATTGTTATTGACACTTTTATTTAGTTTTTAGTAGAAATCTGCACTGCTTTCCCTTCAGGTACTTACAGCTGATTGTGATTCCTGCGAATGGATAAGAAATAAGAATAGAACATCAGTGTCAAACTAAATGTCAATGTGACAATGACACTACGTTCAGAAATCATAAGTACGGACCAAGGAGGTTGGAACTCTTAGGGCGCCTAAAGAGAGACGGCGTGACAGACAAAACCCGTGCCGCGCATATGCGTTTTACGCATATGTGCTGTCAGTACCTCTCGGGACGTCATGGGTATATAAACTATAAAAATATACCAAGAATGCCACATTGCTCTGTAATGTGGTGCAGGAACCAGTCTACGTACGTTAATAAACAAAATTCAAACGTTTCCTATCACAGGTAAGTAAAAAAAGTTAATTAAATTCAATATAAAATTAGTATGGGCGAGAGACATAGTGAAGAGACACGACGCTGAATTTGTTATCGATAGTCTATGTAAACTCTTACAACTAAACGGTGTTAGTAGAAATTCAAAATTTGTTCCCGAGTTACGGACGTTTCCTATGTATAAGTAAGTATAATTATGTATATTTCTCTATTTAAGTACATATACAGGGTGTAATCGTTAAGTGTTGCCAGGCCATAATTCCGTAAATATAGCAGATACCAGAAAACTTCTAGCTGATATCAAAAGTAACTTACCCAACGAGTAAAATTACACTAATAACTTTTTTTAAATAAAATCAGAAATATCTCAAATATTAACTTCAAACCCTTCCATACATTTAGTACGTAAACGTTCATTCAAAGAGTAGTTTAATACGAATATTTTTTTATTTAGGAATAAATGTTAGATTAATTATTTCATAAACGGTAGTATTATTATTTTATTACAATGTATTCGTACAAATAACGAATCTCTAACAGTTTTATCTGTTATGACACCCGACGTTTTTTAAGGCCAGTCGTCATACTAAATGTATGGGAGCGTTTTAAAATAGTATTTTTAATATTAGTCCATCTATTTAGAAAAAGTTATTAATGCAATTTTATTCGTTGGGTAATGCACTTTCGATATCAGTTGGAAGTTTATTGATATCTGTTATATTTACGGAATTATGGCCTTATAAGTGTGGCCACACTTAACGATTACACCCTGTATATATCGTCACCTAGCACCCATAGTACAAGCTTTGCTTAGTCCGGGGCTAGGTTAATTTGTATGAGACTGTCTCCGAAACATTTATTTATTTATTTATACAGGGTGCTCGCGAGCATTCCGAAAGATTTTCATGCTGAATTCCTGACAATATTTAGAGTCTTTAATGTTATATAAAATTTCCTGGATTCGGCTTGGTTTCAGAGATAATCAACCTTTTTTCGGAATAAGTTTTTCTACGTAACTCGTCATAAAACTTGTTTTTGATTACAATCCTACCACAATGTGTTCTAATATTACCACGCCTTTTGCCGGACAATCAAAAAATAAAAATAGACTTGACAAAATAACCTGTTCCTAAAAAAAAATATTAAAATAAATAATTTTAACAAATTGTTGTTATGAACAAAAAAATACTGAAAATGTTATAAAGTACTCAAAGGGACTAAAAAAAAAGAAAAACAATTTTTTTTTTTGGTGGTTTCTGACAATACGTCTCATAATATTTTTTGTTTATTTTGATGTCTAGAATGCATAGTTAAAATCTCTCGCAATGCTCGCGAGCACCGTGTATTTAGCAATAATATAATATTTATCTAGAGTGCAGACAATGAAGCAACTATACAAAAACATATAGTTTAAGAAATTCTGACTTAATTTTTAGATTTCCTATAGAACCATGTGTCAGAGAACGCTGGATAACGACGACTGGAAAGTTGAACTGGTTTCCGCAAAAGCACGACACAATTTGTTCCGACCACTTCCAAAATGACTGTTTTGTAAAAACAAATCCAAGATCTATATTGTCATCCAATGCCTGTCCAACTTTAAAACTCCATCCTGCGTTTGACAAGGTAAGTTAGCTTTGCTAAATAATTTTATTATGTTTTAAAAGTAAAGTACCTTTTAAAGGATTTCTGATGTTATCTGTTAATACATATTAATTTAAGTATGTAATTTCCAGGTGTTTCTTGTCCCAAGTAACTCATCTGATAATCTTTCAAGAAAACGTAAAACGGTACAATTTACGAATTTAAAAATATCTTTATACATTTATACATCTAGTTAATCTGTCCTCATATATAATACCTAAATTACCTAACCATCTAAACTCCTTACAGTTGATCGTTTAATTTTAGTTCCCATTTATAGTTACAATTTTAATTTAAGCACCTATGATATACCCACATTTTCTTTTTGCGTTTTATAACGTAATATAAGTAGATATAGTTTGCACACCTTGAACAAACAAACCAATGCAAAGGTAACATATATAACTAGACCGCCTGTTGTTTAACCTCTGTCTAGCCTTACCCTTAACACTTGTTGTTTAACTTTAACCTTAAATCTAACAACTTAATGTAAGTAGGTACTTATTGTAAATATAAATTCAAATAAATGTATAAATTTTACTGTTTTTATATCATTCATAACGACATCATTTTAGTGAGATTTTAAAAATGAGAATGTTTGAATAGCTTTTTTCAAGTAACATTTTTAGTCAAATAACTGTTGGTTTTAATCTATCGATAAAAATATCGAGCCATACCACAACACTATTTACATTAACATGTCAAAATTACCTGACACGGTCGATTTCTATGAAAATGACAGCCAAGGCCGCCTCTATCTCTAAGGTCCGTGCTCTGTGGTACGGACATTAATGAATTTTACAAAATCGATTCACAGACAACAGGGTCGCATTTTATAAAGACTTTATAAAACGCGACCCAGTTGTGCAGACAATAGACTATTCGCGCCTATTTTTTTTAATTTGCTGCTTTATTTGTTGTTGGTATTGTTGTACAGACAGAAAAATAAACGCCACGGCACTTTCGGCGCTAAAATGCAATTTTTTATGGGAATATTTTGGATTTTTAACGATATTTTCGCAACTTTTGGTAGTTTCTTGTAATAGCATACCTATATCAATAATGTATACTGGACATAATACTGCCGAAAAATTTTTTTTATGTATAAGTTGAATTTTCATGTTTTTTGTATGAGTTTTTCAAAATTTCAAACCTAATGCGGGGGCTGAAGATGTTGATTTAAAAAGCTGAAAATTTGCACAAAGGTTTCATAGACCGCAGAGGTCATTGATTGATAACTATTAGATTTGCTAATTCCAGAATAGTACAAGTCTCGTACGACGTTTTTTAGTACAGATGGCCCTCCGAAGTTTTGGACCTGACGTAAAATGACACACTTCTCGCACTAGAGCCTGAAAAAGGCACCATCTGTACTAAAAGAGAGTTTTTTCGCTTCACCTTAGCGGACACACAGTCGGACAGGCAGACGCCTCAGTCAGACAAGACAACGAAATGATTCTTTAGAGTCTAATCTTATTTTCCCTTTTACATGTCAAATTGATCTTTGATGGTACGGGCCACCAAGGTGGCAAAACGCAAATAAAACAATGTAGCCGCAGAAAATTAACCGCCTGAAAGCTACTTAATATTTTTAGTAAGTAGTTAAAAACGTAGGTAATGAAATCAAATGCAACAGGTTGGCAAATGCGTGACTGTCACTATGCTAACTGAATGTTTTGTTTATACAATTCTAATTAAATCATTGGCTGATAAAGTCGGAAGACTTCGTTCTTGATAAGATTACACAAACCAAATGTAAATAAAAAAGAAGCTGTAGGTATTTATTTATGACTATTATGACGTAAGTACTGGATTTATACAGTGACATCTACCTATCGACGATAGATTTAAAGATAATTTCTACTGGACTGCTGGTGTTTAGAAGAATTTTCATTTTATTTTTATTTTAAATCAGTACCTAGCTATAGGTACCTGGTAAATGATGGCGGATACTGTTGGTAGCCAAGTATTACCTAGATGCATGTGCCTAATTATTATGAGTAAAAGGGCATTAGAATTTTCACAACACGATTAGATTAAGAGAGACATGGCGATGAATCGGGGAATAGTATTTCGATTACAGATTTGTATTAGGTAGGTATTGTACTTATTGTATTCTAAATACTTTTTTATTAACCTAATATACCTAATTAAAAATAATATATAAAAGAAAATTGAATAGACAATCTACATAAATAAATATCGTTGGTAGGTACATCTTACACAAATCGACCTAGACCGACGGTAAGCTCAATTAAGGCTTGTGATGTAGGTACCTGGCGAAGATATTTCAGTATAATAGATAGATACATATGTATATAGATACTTAAAATATGTATTTAAGCCACGACCAAAGAACAAATATTTGTGATAGGTCAATAAATACACAAACAATGCCCTCGCTGGGACTCGAACCCGGAACTTCCAGCTTCGTAGGCAGGGTCACCACCAACTAGGATACGGAGGTTGAAATAATATAGGATTTTCGAAATTCACCATGCGACATTTTCGAGGTTCAGAAATGTTGGTGTTTATCATCATCATCATCATCATATCAGCCGAAAGACGTCCACTGCTGAACATAGGCCTCTCCCAACAATTGCCACAATGACCGGTTCCGCGCCACCCGCATCCAGCGGACTCCTGCGACCTTCACCAGGTCAATACATTAGGAGGTAAATGCCCATAATCGCCACGCTGGGCAAGCGGATTGGCGATCGCAGTAATGTGTCTAATATGGTGACGCTGCTGCCCATCATCAAACTTTTATCAAATAGTGGTCAGTGACACTTCAATCCCTTAGTCGACTCTTACGACACCCGCAGGAGGAGTTGGGGTGATGACAAATGTATTCTTACTGCCGTCACCACACGGCCAACGGTCACGGTGGTGGTTGGTGTTTATAATTATACACAATTTACGACTGGCTCACGCCATCATTTATCATTGGCGATTAATTATCTCTCTTCGCCTCAGTAGTTCACACTGCGAGTAATGTGTGTAGCGTCGCATTACTGAGAATAACATCACGTAACCACTAACCGTGTACAAAATGGATTTCAAAAACAAAGTGGTGATTATAACTGGTGGCAGTTCAGGGATCGGTGCCGAAACCGCAATTCAATTTGCAAAATTATCAGCTAAAGTTGTTATCGTCGGAAGAAACGAAGAAAAACTGAAACAAGTAGCAAAACAATGCGACGAAGCTCAAGGAATCAAATCCCTCATCGTCAAGGCTGACCTTACCAATGATTCCGAAGTCAAAAACATCGTAGATGAAGCAATCAAACACTTCAAGCAGATTGATGTGCTAGTCAACAACGCCGGTATAGTAGCGCATTCGAAGATCCAAAATGGAGTAGCTGATTTTGACAGAGTATTCAACACGAACCTAAGAAGCGTGTACCTTTTGACTAGCTTCGCTGTGCCTTACTTGATCAAAACTAAAGGGAATATTATAAACATTTCCAGTGTAGCAGGCCAGAAATTGTTTCCGAATTTGACTATTTACTGCATGTCGAAAGCTGCACTTGACGTTTTCACAAAGGGTTTGGCTAAAGAATTAGGTCCAAGTGGAGTTAGGGCTAATGGGATTAGTCCTGGCCCAGTGAAGACGGATATACTGGTCCACGCTGGCTTGGATGAAGCTGCTATAGTGAAAAATTGGGAGGCATCTAGTCTTTTGGGTAAGATATGTGTAAGTCGGGACATTGCTGACATGGTGCTGTACCTCGCAAGTGACAAGGCCAACAGCATCACGGGAAGCATCAACGTTATTGATAATGGGCGGCTTCTGGAGTGAACCTTTTTGCTACATAATTAAGCTGTAGATTATTTGATAATTTTTGATTATGTGGTAATGTTTTTGGATTAGATTACATAACGAAGACCTTGTTTTTTTTATTTATTAAGTACCCAGGCGTTTTCAGATTTGTTTTCCTCACAAATCCATATGATTGCCCAGGGATTGACTAACTGCAACCATGGCAATGACTTCCCTATAGTGAATATCATAAGACTAAATCAAAGATAAGACTTTTTTAAGTATTTCAATATTTATTCACGAGTCACTTAATTAAAGTTTGTCAGGTATAGTGACAATACCTACCTACAGATATGTCAAGTAAAATATTAAATTAGAAGTAAATATTTATTTCGAGTAGGTATATCATCCTAACGTACATACTTATCTTAATATGATCCCTTGACCTCTAGACAGACAAAAAGGTGATAGTTACCAATAACATCAATCGCGATAACAGTAAATAAATAGGTAATTATTATATTTAGCATTTGGACGCTCTTTGTATAATTATTTACACAGTCAATACCTATCCTACCTAAGTAGGTAAGTACTGAAATATTTAGAAAAAAATATGATTTCAATACGGCATGCATATTATTTAGTAGGAATTGTGGCTGAAGTAGTAAATTAGTTTTAATTTGATTAAAGGGACACTTAACTTTGATAATTATTTGTAGAATTAAACGCTATATATTCAAATAAGAACCTTAAACAATCTAAGAAATAATAAATCAATAATAATAAACACTTCATACTAAACTAAATATAAAACTAATACTTAATTAAATATCAAAAAGATTTCCCCCCTTCGGCATAGTGCCCAAAACGCTGGCAGCATTCCCTCGCTGAATCGCTATGCTGATTCGTTGAGCGAGGAAGCTGCCAGCCCTTTTATCCCCGGTACACTCTACGAGCCTTTTTGCTAATTCATTATATAGTTTTCTAGCGTTGGAACCCCACGAGCCTAGAGTCTCGACACCGAATGGTACAAAAATGTATTCGGTGCCGAGACCACTGTATTTCAATATTTTTCGGCTCTCCGCCTCCTCCGCAGCTGCACCTGCACGACTACTGGTCCCATGGAGGTGGGAAGGGGCCAATGTGTCTACACATGTGGTGTCCCACACTAACACCCTTCCCTGCCTCCATGGAATCAAAGACATACCGTCCGGTCTCTTGCCATCGTCTCTGCTAATGCCGGTTGGTTCCAGCAGAGCTGGCACGTTGACAGCAGCAAGAGACCGGCGGATGACATCGTTCAGGGCAGCGTGCCTGGAAAACCGACCAGCACTTTTAAGGCAGTGCAGCCCGTGGTGTCCCAACGCTGAAACTTCAGAGCCACATGGACATCTATGGGCTGAGCAGACATTAAGCCCTAATCGTAGGCATACAGCTATACGGAGGGTTTCAGGTTCCAAAAAGGTGCCTGTATTAGGTGATGGGTAAGCTTTGAGCCAATCACCTGATTCCCTGACTCCTGCTGCTAGTAGTCTTGCACGAGATGTCCCTGTACTATTAAGCAACAAAGAGTCATAAGATGACTTACAAAGAGCATCATCCCAACTCCTTTGGCTAAAAGAACGAATTGGAAGATCCTTACCTGGGCACGCTAACACCCACGCGTTTTTGGCCTCCTCCAAACCTGTAATCTTATAGTTTGTAGGGCAAGCCCTTAGAATTTTGCCTATAAGATTAACAGAGCTGTGGATAGAAGACAAAAACGCAGGTAAAGATACATCCGAAATCTTTCTGATGCCTAAACCTCCGTGCCGAATTGGTAAAGCGGCCTGGGACCATGAGCTATCGTTGAACTGTACATTCAGAATTTTTTCGAGGTTACATTTAACTAAGTCATCCAAAGGTAGCAAAAGGCTGTCTTTAAATTTCCATAAGGGGCAGCAACGCATAACGTAAGTAAGTTTGGGGACAAATAAACAAATTTGTAGAATAGCAGATTTCGAAACTATTTCCTGAACATAGTAGGTTTTCCGGGGTTCGAACTCAGCGGCCCTAACTACTAACGCGAAAAACGAAATTCGTAAATTTCGAAGATTTGTCTCTCTCACTCTAATGACGCCTTCGTTGGAGTGACAGAGCCAAATCCCCGAAATTTACGAACTTCGGTGTTCGCAGTATCAGCTGTTCTGTAATACTATATACAGTATATAGTATTACAGAACAGCTATCACGAACACCCTGTATAGTAACTATACAGGGTGTTCGTGAGTATACCGACAGACTTGAAAGGTGTATTCCTGACCACATTTTGAGACTATAATGTCATATGAACTTTTCTGGATTCGGCTTAGTTTAAGAGATAATGACATGTTTTTCAAAAAACTATTAAAATTAAAATTCTTACACTAATAGTTTTCATCTTGACATACTCACTGACGAAAGTTAGAGAAAATGATAAAAAAGTATCAGAAAAATGGTAACAAAAAAAAATCATTGAAAAAAAATTACGATTTATTACTGGTCATGTAAAAAAAATTCAAAAAATCACAAAAAATTTTTTTTGTGATTTTTTGAATTTTTTTGTCCGAAAATGACATATGTCTCATAATTATTTTTTAATTCTTTTGACATCAAAAATGCATTCGTATAGTCTGTCGGTATACCCATTCCCACCCTGTTTATAGCTCTAAGTACAAAATCTGTTGCCTCCTTTTGGATCGTGAGATCTATGAAGTAAATTGTTACTTTTCCTACTGATCTCTGCTCCAGATTCCAGATATATAATAAAGACGCCACAACAAAACCAAACTATGGATACAATAGGAACCAAAACACAATTACTTAAATCACACTATCCACGCGTCCTTTCCTAATGTCCTTGAACAATGATAGCCCTTACCGTCTTGTAATAAGGTTCAGGAATAATCAACTGTGTTGACAATGGTACTCGCAGTTCACGCCTCTCAGAGAACTAAAGAAAACCAATCGGAAATGTGGAACCAATACGATGCAATCCCGTTAGTGCTATCAATCTCGACAATTGTGCTCCTAACATTCTATTCAACATAGTTATTTGGTAACTGGTGACGTGAAATATATCTTAATTAGCTGAAAAGTAACATTTTTAGTTGTATATTTCCGAGACATGTTCGAGGTTAGGTACAAAGGCGGTACATTGTTGGATTATGGAAGCACTAGCTCCTTATTCATAAACTTCTCTTAGCTTAACAAGTCGCTAAGTATTGTTTGTCCCTTTCATTCTTATCAATATGTCTGCTCCAAAGTCTGTATGAGTGCTTCCAAAGTCTCAGTATTGTTTGCTTCTTTTGCTCTTATAGACATATTGATAAGAACGAAAGTGACAAACAATATTTAGCGGCTTGCTAAGTTAGAAGACGTTTATGATAAGGGGTTTAGTCTCTCGCTCCGCAATGAACTGACAGGCCATTCTGAAAGATGTGCTAGGTAGCCCCCCATGAGGGGCTAGCATATCTTGTGTTTGACAGCAACTCATACTCGCAGCGATCGAAAAGAGACGGATAGCTGCGAGTTGCTATCAAATACAACAGATGTAAAGGCCGCTGGTAGCAAGTGCATTATGCATATTAAGTTGTAGGTACCTAAATTATGAATATTAGATGTCATATACCAAAGAAAAACGACCAAGATCACCTAATGTCCGAGGTGGGGATCAAACCCACGTACTCAGCTTTCGCGGCTGATGCCTGTACCCCTCGGCCACTCGGTCTTAGTAACCACCGGTCAAATTTTTCGGGTATATGCAATCCCTTACAAGGCTAGGCGCCTTTGATCACTCTCTAAGGGCAAGTAATACAATACATACATACATCATTTCGCAATACGTTCAGTTTTGTAGGTACATATTTGGGACAGACACATGGACGATATATCTAACCTAGCAATGTCCCTTTCGCCATACGCATTTTTACTACTAGATTAAAAACCTTAAAGATCGATAGACTCATAGTCGATAGGTTGTCAACTTATATCACAAACTGAATACAGAAATGTTGAATCCGACCACCATTTGCTAAATATAACTGCTATTGTGGACAGTTCATCTGTTTTATTTATTGTGCGTGAGTGGATTCGATTTGATGTGATATTGCGAAAATGGTCGACATTTTCGTTTGATGTCTGATTCATCATAAGAGCGCAAAACTTATAGAAATTGAATAATGTCTAATCAAACCGTTACAAGTTTTCAAATTTAGAGAGATGTCTGAGTATCCTTAAAACACTTAAAATATTTATTTTCTACCCCGGACGATACTGCGCTCTATATTGCGCACATTTACCATTACCTACTTAAAAACAAATTGTGAGCCTACGGTGTGTGTTATGGTCCCGGTTTATCATTTTGCCGTTGCTGCCGTCGCGTTTTGATAAGTATCACATACAGCGATTGCGAAAGTGATGCCAAGCAATACGAGTCGATAAGTACAGTCGCCATCAGTATATTAGCGTCCGGAGCCTTCAAAAATCACGCACACCGCTATCGTTATGGCAATAAAGGCACGTTCAGATATTTTTGAACGCCCTGGCGGTTCGATATATATGATAAACGAAAAATACAGGACTCTCATAAGATTCATAAGCCAAGCGGTTTAAAGCTTGACCTTTTCGTTTGTGAAATTTCGTAAATTGCAATGCGCCTAAATCATGGAAATTCGCCGTGGTTTTAATTCCCATACGACCTCTATCTCTATTAATCCGGATCATAACGAAACAAATGAATAAGCGCAGAAATGATTAATTTATTGTATTCCGTTTGTAATATTACTAATAATCCCCTCGTTCTCTCTCGCGTTGCACGAAAACAATCACGGAGGGTTCCCATCTCCATTATTAATATGATTAATTATCACACATCCCGGCGGATATCCGTATCGTCCCTATTGAGACAAAGATAGTTTCAGTGTGATAGTCTTTGAACTATACAGGGGTTTAATTAAAATCGCTCACCGAAATTACAGCCTCTTTGACGTTATCTCATTATTTGGATATCAAATGTGGTCCGGAGGCGACTATTTTGAAGTATATTGCGCCCCTTTTGTGACTCAAGGGCAAGGGCATAAATATATTTACTTACAATTTGCCATTAAAATAATTGCCGCACTTCTTCCAAGAGAAGACAGACAAAATTCAACTCTCTAACTTTTCTAACATGCCTGTTTCGGCTATGAAGGATCATACATAGTAAAAGTTTTCTGGCTTCAAGCCGGATCAGGGGGGTACCATGTTCTTTTAAATGCAATTTAAAACTGCCGGCCGGAGGGCAGAAAAAGCATTTTAAATATAAATGTAGAATCTAATATCCTCACTAAGTTTCCTCCCTCAAAATTGTATCAGTAAATTGTGATTCCTCTGTGCAACCATGTTTGCCTACAGCCCAAAGGCATTTGTCTACAAGGTTTAATGTTATGCCGTGTAATGTCCCCATTTGAGCAAGACTCTCCCAGTTTAAATCAAGTGAATATCTGAGTGGTAAATGCCCTGTTTCATTCCAAATAAGAACATTAATATCAAGAAACGTTTACCGTGCCAACGTTTCAGTAGTTTCTATCATAAACTGAAAGCATGTAGTGTTAAACTTAAATCCTGCTCACATATGATCTGAATCATCACTTGTATATAGGATTGAGTTGTTGTTCTCCAAAATTATGGGACGTAAAGGGAATATACTTCTTACCTTAATAATAACATACTTCTACTTTTCGCTGGTGGTAGGACCTCGTGCAGGGTCCGCCCGGATAGTTACCACCGTCTTACTCGCTAACCTGCCGCTAAATAGTTAGTACTGTGTTCCGGTTTGGGGGTAAGATTGCCAGTGTAATTACTCTAAGTCCTCAGGGCAGGCGATTTTTTGGTCACTATGTCTATGGGCCTCAGTTCCGGCTTTCCATCAGGTGGGCTGAGAGCTCAGTTGCCTACCTTAGTCACATAAAATAAAATGTTTACCTTACATATTGTATGACTGCCCATTTTGTCGTTTTTCCGATTACGACGGAATTTGTTTATATCTTATACGACTCGTCAAGGTCTCGTCTGACGAAGAATCCGTTTATTTATTTATTTTACCTTTATTGCAGAGTTACAAAAAAATAGAAGTAGAAATAACGGACTTAATGCGTTAAGGCATTCTCTACCAGTCAGCCATTGGGTCAAACAGAAAACTTACATTTGGTACGGAATAATTAAGCAGAGAAATTAACATTAAAGTCACAAAACGAAATATAACTATATCGTATAAATATACATACCGCACGCCGCACACCTAGATCAAAACAGTATTAACTCAAAGTTTATCTATTTTAGCTAAGGGTATATTCGTGATCTACAAAGTTCGTAGATCTCAAATCTCAAATATACCCTTAACTAAAAAATATATATATTTTGAGTTAATACTGTTCTGATCTATGTGTGTGATACATATATTTACATATACAGGGTGAATCTTGAGCCATGAGCAGGAGTCAACAGGGTAGGTACTAGAGACGGTCATATAAAATAAAAAAAAAACGATTTTATTAAAAAGGCTCGCATTATTATAAAATTTTTAGCTTGTAAAATAAACTAGGTAAGTTTATAGAAACGGAGGCGTTCTAATGATGACATTTCCTAGTGTAACAGGACACTGAAGCAGCAATTTCCTGAAACTTCGTCACTCTAGCCTCATATCCGAGCTATTATGATAGCGACTAGGGTAGCAAGCGGTACTATTTACTATGAGATAATATCGAGGTGTTCGGTACAGTTCGCTGCAAAACTATCTACGGGTGTAACATGATAGTGGTGATCCGTAGAACTGCATAATATGTATAAAGATTTAGAAATAATCACTAAATAAAAACCGACTTAAACCTATAGATAGATACATATAGATACTTAAATACCGGAACCGGGTTAGAACCGGAAATAGTTTTAATACTTAGACGATTCAAAAGAGTTTGTCGCTATTCCCATTTGAATAAAGAATTATTTGACTTTGAATACATAGACAACCATGACCAAGGAACAAATAATTATTTGTGATGAATAAATAGACAAATAATGCCTTCGCCAGGATTCGAACCCGGAACCTCCAGCTTCGTAGGCAGGGTCACTATCAACTAGGCTACAGAAAAAATAATAATATAACATTGATTAATAATTACTTGATTGAATATGAATATGAACATGAAAATAAAACATAACACCCATGTATAATATAATATGTAGGTAAGTACATTACGTGAAGGGACGATCATAATATATGATATAATTTCAGTCGACTGTACTCAACAATTCCCCCGGAAATTCGGATAGTTTGTGTTTCCGGTAGTTCTTGGGAAAACCCTGTCATTTTACTATCGGTTTGCTGAAAAACAACTATTTGGCTTGGCGTGATTGTTTACGTTGAGTATTTAGACGAGAGGCAACGTAAAGTCTTCGAACAAATTTTTTCATCGATTTTAGCGAGTAACACGTACAGCGTACAGCACACAGCACACCACTAAAAGATAAGTAGGTAATCCAACAAACACAGATTTCAGTTCCACCACTTATTTTACAAGCTAGAAATTTAATAATAATGTAAGCTTTAGTAAAAGGATTCTTCGTCAGATGAGTCCTTGTTATTGTATAAATATATAACGAAGTTGACCAGTTGGCCAATGTACTTTGCCGGAGGGGGTCGCCCGTTTATCCCATCTCCCGTCGAAATACTCAAAGGATTGTTTATGAATTTCACATTAATGGCTAGCATAATCTTATGTCTTAGAAATGTCGAAAATGTATGGACTTAACCAATGGTTGAGGAACTGCGGTTTGCAATGCAAACCAAAAGTATGCAAACTTTGCATACTTTCCCCAAGTTTTGATCAAAATAGTTATTTATGTGGCTGGCGCATAATAAGAGGCATTAAACATGAGTGTGGTTTTATGAAACGAGCCGTAGGCGAGTTTCATAATAAGATCACACGAGTGTTTAATGCCTAATTATGTACAGTCACATACATAACTTTATCTACATCCATATCATTAGTTTACAATGATAATTTACCTTTATTTTCGTTGATATCCACTAAGTAATTACCTCTAAATATAAAAATTCAAATCAGTTGAAATCACTCAATTTGAGTAAGGATATCCTACAATAAATATTTATTGAAAAAAAAACAACAAAAAGAAGTTGACTTCATAGTGTTAAAATTAATATCATGACGACGATACTTTAATGTCAACATTATGATGCACTGTACTCTGCCTGTACTTTAATGTTAACATTATGATACAGCCACAGACACCGGTCTCTTAATATAGGTCATTACATTACCGCTTCTGAATACATAACAGGGAAATTATGATATTCCTGTAGATAAATATTATTAAACGTTTCAGATAATATTGCGTGCTTTGAAATGTTTTGAGTATCTTGACATTGGAGTGACAGAAACAAATCCCTGAAATTAGCGGTTTTTGAAGTAGGCAGAATAGCGATGGCGTTCTGCGCTTGTCAAAATTGTCAATGTCAATGTCATACATTCATTTCATTGATTCATTATTGTTGCAAAGTTGCGTCTTCTCGGGGATTATTGTGTTAAATAGAAGAAAATAAATCGACATACTTAGTTTCTTCATATTATGGAATTTATTTCTTTACAATGGTGAATGTTATGAAAGGAGTTCTCGTGGAGTGGTTGGTATACATTTTCTATCATAATACATAACCTAACTGACGATTAATCCAAAGATTGTTACTCAGGCTCCAATCTATTTGACTTATATTAGGTAAGAACTTTATAACAAATTACATAAACAAAGCCTTTATTTGTACAAGTTATTATTCAATGTAGTCTAAATCCTGTGGAATGTTGAACATTTGGTCGATGACTTCATTCTCACACTGGAATGTATTCTTCATGTAGGATTTTAGAATATAAATGTTCTCAGTCCACCGGTTAGCTGCAGTCTTTAAATCCTGAACATAAAATACAGTTACAGTAAGGCTCCATTTATTCTGGACCCAAAAAATAGTGGTAAATACATTTTTATTTAATTTTTGTGTTGTGCAGTGACATACACAGGTAAAATCAATTGCCCTCAATCCCTATAAAACTATTTGATTTCTGACTCTAAATTGATTTTGTGGAGTAAGTGGTACAAAGCATTATCTGATTAGAATAATTACTTGACATACAATTTAAAATAAATTAAACTTTCCTGTGCACAAATAACTACAACATTTCACTAGTTTAAATGTTATTTTATTTAAATTTACCTTACTGAAAGTCTTACCTCTATTTCAGTCTTCAACTGAGCTATATACTCGGGATCTGAGTCTCTGTATTTCTGTAATTCTTTTTTTAAAGTTTCTTCCTTTTTTGTCAGTTCTTCTAATGTTTTTAATATTTCTGTTCTTTCTTCTGTTGCTTCACGACCAATCTATGAGTTGAAATAATATAATTATTATGTTACAGTAACTAACAACCTACTAATGATAACATTGGGTATTGCCGGCATGACAATCTGTGTGGTCTAATTCAAAAGCTAAATATATTATATTAGGGTTATTATAAGTTTTTATTGTACAATTACATACAGATTCACTAGCTATGGCATCTTCAGTCTTTTTTAGCTTTTTTGTGCATTCCAAAAGTTCATTCTGCATGTCATTGAGTTTTCTTTTCTTAGCATTTTTGACTTTACTGAAAAGATAAAAATATACAAATTAAAGAAATTGAATAGTGTAACATCTAAATAAGAATGAATTTCTCCACTATAACAGTTTTCAATCAGGCTGTAGCAAAAATTTACTTCAGCTGTTAGCAGTAAAGTTCTGGTTTGAAAAAGTAGCTATATACCTTGGGAATGACCAAAAGTAAATGGAAGTGCCAATCTTCTCGGAGTCCACCAAGTGGTCATCTACCAGACTCTGCACAACTTCTTTCACTGACTGCATTGTGATGCCTTTCTCTTTGGGTGCTATTTTTTCTAGCTCCTGAAATGCAAAATATCTATCATTTAATTGAATTTTTTATTTTTATTCCTTGAGACAAAATATTAATAGATCATTGTTTAACACAAAAATTTCAAATCATTGTAAATGAGTAAACCATAAGAAACATAAGCTCTCACACAAAACATTATAAAAATGTAAGTAAGTGAGATGAAAGTATCATAATATTATTATATACAGCATTAGAGTATTACTTTGTATTTACTTTGTTTGGGTCAATGTTTGAGCTGTAATATTATTTTTATGTTGATGCAAAATACATATTTTTTATTGACTTACCTTCAGCTGAAAGAAATCCCTGCTATTATGAAAGATCTCCAACATCTTAGTCCTTTTCTCTTCTGCACTAAGTCCTCTTTTCTTTGACATTTTTGTTTGATTCCAGTGACCCGGCTATGAAACAGTTCTTACTCCACCTCGACGAGACACTGGCCCTTGGCAGAAAGTTTATCCTTCAAGACCTGGATGAAACACATCTGTTCATATCAGCAGACATAGTAGAAACCTTACAGGCAAGAGTCGATGATCTGATGGATCAGTTGAGCATCCCAGTACATGACAAAGGCATCTAATTTAATTAATCAACTTCAATCATGTCTGCAAGAGAGTCGGGTAGAGTCAAAGATGGTGTCAAAAGTAGAGTCCTCGATGATGCAGCGAGAAAGCGGAGGGCCAGGAAGGCAGTGGAAGCGCTTGAGCAAGACAACTTCCATGAAGACCCACATGCTGACCTGGTCATGTCGAAGAAAATACCCAAGTTTGCAGACTCTAATGAAAAACCAACCAGAAAAGGCAAGAAAGCGAGGAGTGCTGACTATTATAAGATGAGGTTTAGGAAAACTTTTGCTCAATTGGTGGAGGAAGATGCTAATTTTAGACCTGAGCCTCCTAATTATTTGTCTGCACAAGCACCCCCTTCTAAGTAAGTATCACTGATCTTCTGAGTGTCGTGAAATGTTCCTTGTGGCTCATTTCATGACACCAAAGCTGAGTGCAGCCCATTTAGCGCAATCAGTATTTATATAATGTTGTTATTTATAGTTATTATAAGTTGTATTGTGCTAATAAAGTAAGTTTTCTTTCTTTCTTTATATCAATAAACAATTAAATATATCCATAAAAAAATAGAAAAAGCATTTAGTTCCAGAAATCTTTATATTTTACTATAGCATTGCTGACATTCTGCCCATGTATTTTATATTTATAAATTCATTGTATACCGAAATAGAGGGTATTTCATTGGGAATTACAAATTAATAGACAAAAACCTATTGAATATAACTAGCGTTAAAAACTAACTGTGTAATCTTCTTTTTGCTTTGGTTTAAACTAATTTTGTAGTTATTAATAAATGGTTATATGTATTTACAGATTTCCTGAACGACACTTCTGTGCAGTGTGTGGTTTCCTATCCAATTACACTTGCATTCCGTGCGGGGCGCGTTATTGCTCGGTCAGATGCCTGGGCACTCATTTAGATACTAGATGCCTGAAATGGACTGCATAATCTTATTGTATTTTTCCTTAGATTCTAAGTTTACAAATTAAGAAATAAAGTTTTTTGTAACAAATTAATGTCTATTACTTACCAAACAAAAAGCACAGAACAGTTTCGTGCGACTATTCTCAATATACAATGATTCGACAGAAAAATTAGAAAACGAGTAAAACTACTTGACGTCACGTTTCCCGCTCATAAGGGTCTTTTTTTTATTTTTTTTTTTCACTATTCCAATAGACACTACACAAGTATTTATTTTAGCGACACCTAGCGTCGAATAGCTGAACTTTAATGAACCATTAAATAAGGAATTGGTTAAACCGCCATCTATGTAGCATAATAGACATAATTTTCATACCGCTACTCGCCGCTAGATGGCATTTTAGTGGAACAATTTTAACGTGTTTTGTAAAAATAATGTAAATGAGAATAAAACCAACTGTACGCTTAATGACATTGATTAAACTAATTATAAATTCTACTTTTCGCCCCTCAATATGGCGTTAAACCTACCCTTCGATTCTCCCTCTTTGTAAACATGATTGGCAGGCATTTCAGTTGGGGTCGATTAGACACATTTGTTACGATAATTTAACATTTGTGACAACAGCTGTCATTTTAATACCACCAACGATCATCGAAAGACTTGTCTACATAATTACTACTATTGGTACACCCACCTTAACTATTGAAATTGTACTTACAAGCAGTAGGTAGGTACGGGAATTAACTCTACCCTACCTACCTTTAATACCTATTCTACATACATTATTTTATATACATGCCAAATGCATAATTACATACATTTACTTTTGTAATAAAAATATTTAATTAAGTATATTTTGAGAAATTAAGTAAAAATCTGCGTAGCTTTTTATTCAGTAGCCGACATCATAAACTAATTAATTTATGGCGACATGCACCATTTCCCATGTAAGAATTAGTGAATTGTGTCTGTAAACTCTGTAACTTCTCGTCACGTTTTTTTGTTTGAAACAATGTGGTGCTAGAGGAAATGTCTCTTAATCTCTTCCATCTGGGATTGCCGATAACTTTGCAATTTTTGACAAAATTTCCGCAACGTGCTTGACATGCTCTGAGACCCTGCCTACGAAGCTGGAGGTTCCGGATTCGAATCCCATTATTTGTGTATTTATTTATCACAAATGTTTGTTCCTTGGTCATGGCTTTTTATGTATTTAAGTATCTATTACATAATACCTATCTATCTATCATATGTACATATAGTCGCTTGGTACCCACATTACAAGCCTTAATTGAGTTTACCGTGGGACTAGGTCGATTTGTGTAAGATGTCCCAAGATATTTATTATTATTATTATGCCCAAACAAATATGCTTTAAGTTGATTTGTCTTTAGACTCTCGTTGAAATTTCCTAACGAATTTTAAACAAAGCCCCGTAGAATTTGCACATCTGTCCTTCAGTTTTTTGTCGTTATCGCGCGATAAGGGATGTTAGCGGCGCGTGCACACATAACAACGCTTTGTGCCGCTATCAACAGATGGTGCTGACTCTCACTTCCTACTCGCGGGAAGGGTCACCAATGTCACCATTTGAGCATATTCGAATCGCATTTTTTTCTATTCAGAATAGGTAGACGTTTGACCTCGATCATACTTGCTGGTAAGTGATGATGCAGTCTACGGTGGAGCACGCTTACCTATGAGATACCTATTCACTCTTGCCTTGAAGATATTCAGATTGTACCTACACATGCGGAAACAGATTCATGCAAGGAATTCTACTCCTTGGCATTTACTCCATTTCGTAAGATAAGGACTATCTTTATAGCTGTAATAATTATACTGTTTCAGTTATTATATTAATCTGAATCCTACCTGGCAGAGTCCTACAGTTTGTGGAGTATATTTATGCATACTAATGGTACCCAGGGCTTAACTCGCGTCCGTTTCAATACATGATATAAAGTGACCACTTTCCAAGCTGCCTAGCTACTAGCCAAGATGCCTTTCTTCAACCGTATACGATAAGCGATAAGTAATAAATGTATGAGAACGACAGAATCGAACGAAAAGTCACGTGACCATTTTCATACATTACTATGTCACGTGACTTATCGCTTTAAGCGATTGCAAAATGACATCTTGGTTAGGTCTGCAGTATCGGTAGAAGCTAACTGCGGGCAATATTACCGAGGTGTACCTATGTGAAGCAATGCCTGACTCGTAGCCTCGATCTGCTACTTTGATACTTCTTTATCGGGGATATCTACTTTAATATAGAAATGGAAATGAAACCAAATATTTAACCACGTGTTTCCCGTCTTTATTACTTTTTGCTTATAACACCTTTTTATTGTTTTAGTTACAGTTTGAGCATTCCGAATTTGTGTCTAAAAACTAGGCGATCTTTATTACCTATTCATTACAATGATACTTACAATTTTTGTGTACAGTATTTTAATAGATTATTGAAAAGGTGTTACAGAATACCCAATATTCGTCTAACCTAACTATTTACAATATATCACATTATGTGTTCAAGGCAATCTAGTTCAAACTTAAATGTCAATTTTTTTAGGTAAATCAGAGTAAAACATAGTAGGTGCAAAACGTGCAAAGATTCATTTATTTCGTTTGGTTCTGGTGTTAAGAATATAATTGTTTAGACATGAAATGTTCTCATATTTAATTGTTATTGAAGAATTATTGCGAGTGAATTAATAAAGTTAATTATTATATGAGCACCATATTTTTTACTCTAGTTTACCTAAGACTTGTTAACATTTTTACTATAATTTACAATTATGGGCCAGTCATCAACAAGAATTACTCTTCAAATTAAACCAAAATGACCTAATATGAAAGTACCAGGCATTTGTATTTACAGTCACGATCGTTATCATATTTTATCTTTCACTAAAGAAAACAATACCATACCTAGGCACTGGTCTCACCGCGAGCTACTAAGCTATGAACTATCTATCGGCTACAAACACGAACAAAAGACACGCACTCCCGTGACACGGCGATACTCACCCAGCTATCAGCTATAAGTAACCACCGGGCGAGTATCGCCGTTTCTTTTTGTTCGTGTTCATAGCTTAGTAGCTTGCGGTGAGACCAGTGCCTTAACAGGTGGGTAAATTCTTTGAAATGCCTGGGAACTTTTGCCAGATAGATCACATGGTTTTAAACGAAACAACACAATTATACAAAACTTACATCCTTATTCTACAATTATACATCTTAAAATTACTGACTCGATTGTAATAAATTATCTTTAAAGCCCGATTACATTTAAAGGTAGATCGTATAATTTTTTACTTAATACTGGACTGGGAATGGCTTTTGGAACTAACATACTAGGCATTAAATTTAATATAGGCACAACTCTTTAGATGGCCTGACAAGTTAGTGGCAAACAGCACAATACTACCCATTTGCCTATTGCGTAGTAAATTGTCGATTTGTCACAATTTTTTCGGCTCATGTAAAAAGATCACTTTAATGCCTTATTGGAACTTGGTACCTTTCAGTCAAATGCCAATTCTGTCTTCGCTGCGACCTCAGTCATAAATAATTGTCAGTTTACCAGGCAGTGAGCTAGTAAAAACTTTAATTATTGCACCGAATTCACGTCGCATTAAGTTCACAAGACTGCCCGTTTTAGGAACCGAATTTGAAAATAAGAGCAAGGAATCTGTCTCTAAGTCCTGCTATAGCGAGGCGCCTGATGAAATTGTGGTAATTGATCACTGGCAATAATGTAGATAATAATAGGCAATAACGCATAAGTACAGTAGTTGAAGGGAACACCGTAAGTTTGTCTACAAATGGGTCACTGTTAGAATTAGTTCATTAACTCCTTAACTTTAGGTAGGTAACCAAAAGCTGATAATCCAAAACTGGCAAAGACCCATACAGATGCAATTTTATTTCATTTTAATGTTTATCTCTGGCCTACTACCGCGAAAATCGAAATTCGGAAATTTCGAGGATTTTTCTCTGTCACTCAAACGAAGGCGTCATTAGAGTGAGAGAGACAAATCCTCGAAATTTTCGTTTTTTGCGGTAGGGCCGCAGAATATTAATTTTGGCCAGACATTTAAATTGGCCAGACTTGTTCTTTCTGTGGACCCTTCAACTATTGTTATGCCATCTAATAGAATGCACAATAATCGCACACTACTTTTGAAGCTCAATGGCGATGTACTGGAACAGTTCTTCTGGATTTTTTAATATAACAACAATTATTGGACTATCAATCAACAAGAGATTCTAACTTGGAAGCGTGAATAACTTCGCAAACCCTTAATTTAAATACATTTCAGGCATGTTCAGTGTAAGGTCGCGTATGAAATGGAAGATAGATATCAGGATGTCTGGCTACGATGTCTATTTAGTACGGTCAAATCGTACATTAAACTCGCAAAATATGTAGTAAAGCTGCATTTTTGGTATGTTTTTTAGACACCATAGGGCAGTATAAAACCACATTTTGCAAGCAAAAAAAAGTTGTGCTAGCTGCGTTATACGTGAAAAACTGTGAAATTTACTGTCTATTTTTAATTTCTGATTTTTATAAAAAAAGCCTTACGTTTTTTGACAATATGTATCAGGTAACGTTTTAAGATGAATGAATTTGTAACAAGATGAGATAACATGCATTACCGTAGGTCTTATAGTTTCAGAGATTCGAGACTTCAAATAGTACCCTGTTTTGTAAACTAGATAAAATGTTGAGTTTTGCTAACGTTTTTGGTTTAATATCGCCTTACCTAATTATGATACGAAAACCATGAAATAATTATCTTATAGCGCAATTAATATTCTTCCATTTAAGGGTAAAATCAGGTCAGTAAACTTTGTGATTGAAACTAAAAACGCGAAATTCAGAAAGCAGGAGGTCCGTTATCTAAGTTTTTCATACAAATCGCAAGTCGTGTTGCAAAGCTGCAATTTTAGTATATTATACAGGGTGTTTTTTTTTCGACCGTTCAAATTCTACGTAGTGAATGTGTAGGTCATACTCACCAACTTTTACTATGGGGACAAAGTCGAAATCGCGAAAAAAAAATCAGCTGTTTCATACAAATTGGCGGCATTACGCCGGCCGAAATGTATGAAACAGCTGATTTTTTTTTCGCGATTTCGACTTTGTCCCCATAGTAAAAGTTGGTCAGTATGACCTATACATTCACTACGTAGAATTTGAACGGTCGAAAAAAAAACACCCTGTATAAGCCCTATAAGGACGTACAAAAATGCATATTACAAGAAAAACAAAATAGGAATTTCTGCATAGGACGAAAAAAACTGAAAAAATATTGGACTTCTTTTACTTTTTGACGTTTAATTAAAAAACTATTATCTTTTTGATACTAATTGCTACAAAACTTAGAAAGAATATGAAATTTGAAAGGATTTCAGCTGCCTTGCATTACCCTAAATTATATAGATTTAGAGAAACGACATTTCAAAATGTGCCCTTCATTAAGTTAAGAAAATAAATGCATGTTTTGAAGCCTCGTACACCCCCAACTATAAGACTTACAGTAATTGTTATCGGCTCAATTTGTTCCAAATTTAATGTAGTTATTATCTACAATTACTTTTTTTTTCTTAGCGCGAACGTTTTGCCAATATTTAGTGAATAGTTTTAACGTAACCTAAACTTTGTTTATATTTTGATAAAAGGGCACTTTATGAAATGTCGTATCTCAAAATATTTATATAACTTACGGTGATGCAACGTAGCTCAAATCCTTTCAAATTTAATGTTCTTTCTTAGTTTTATAGCAATCAGTATCAAAAAGATAATAGATTTTTAGTTAAACGTCAAAAACTAAAAAAAGTGCGATTTTTTTTCCGTTTTTTACGTCCTATGCCCAAATTTTTTTTTGTTTTTCTTTTAATATGCATTTTCGTATATATCTATAAGGCCTTTATAATATACCAAGATTGCAGCTTTGCAACTCGACTTGCGATTTGTATGAAAAACTTAGATAACGGGCCTCCTGCCTTTGCAATTTCGAGTTTATACTTTCAACTACAAAGTTCACTGACCTAATTTTACCCTTAAATTAAAGAATATTAAGTGCGCTATAAGGTCATTATTGCATGTTTTTCGTAGCATAATTAGGTGAGGTGATATTAAGTCGAAAACGTTAGCAAAACACAAAATTTTATCTATTTTACAAAAAGGGGTACTTTTTAAAGTCTCGAATCTCTGAAACTATAAGACCTACGGTAATGCATGTTAGCTCAACTCGTTGGAAATTTATTAGTCTTTAAACGTTTATTTACATATGATATCAAAAAACGTAAGGTTTTTTAAATAAAAATCAGAAACTAAAAAATGGCCGTAAATTTCGCAGTTTTTCACGTACTACCCAGCTAGCACAACTTTTTTTTGCTTGCAAAATATGGTTTTATACATCAAAACCAGCGATACTACTTGATTTGCGAGCTTACCAACAATGACCAAAAATGCAGCGATACTACTTGATTTGCGAGCTTAGGGTAAAATTATGTACGATTTGACCGTACTAATTATCGATACGATAATACTCGATTAATTACTTTGTTAGGTAGGTACATTTGTCATTCCCATTTTTTTATTATATCGATTTGTAATTGGTATCTTGGCCAGGCAACCAAACATCTTTCATACTTTTTCATTTCTCATTTCACACATGGCCCGTAAACTTGAGACGTCAGGATGCTTAGCCAAGTTGCCAATCGCTAGCGCTTAGTAGCGTATCGTAGTTTTCCCTCTCTGTCACTCTTTCTTATTAGTGCGACAAAGACAGTTAGCTGCTTTTCGCTTACGATTGACGATTAAGCGCTTGCTTGGCAACTTGGCTAAGCACCCAGTGCCGCCTGTCAAGCTTACAGACCTACCGCAAACGTTAGACCATAATTTAATAAAAGTATCACTAGTTTTAAAATGTGGTAAAATGCTACCCTACTCTCCAATAAATAGTTCATAATCCCTTTATTGTCATTTTTGTACTACCACAGTTAAGGACAGGCTAAGGGGACGGTATGGTTCGATACGACGCCACGCTCTAAGGATCGTCTTTCTTTTTTCTTAACTTCCCTTCCGTGTGTATCGTCTGCGTTACAGATTCCACTGCCGAGGACAGATCAGCTTCAGGGTCTATCGCCGCTGATAAAGCAGCGATGTACGCGCACGCTATTCGGAGTACCGACAGTTTAGATAGCTTCTGATTATGACTGTAGGCGGGAACTGATTTTCTTAAAGTATCGAAGGCTGCGCTGATGGTGTGGACTCTCGTTCTTTCTCTGGCATTTGCTTCTATCCTTCTTTCTCTAGTCATGTTTTTGTAATTTCTTTGCTCTCTGGGTTTAGATTTCTCTGTGTATTCGACGACGCCTGGGTGGGGAGGTACTCTAGGCGGGCCCGGTGCGACGGGGGAGGGACTCGGGGGAGGTAGCGGCGGTGGCGGAGGTTCGACCGGCCTCCTCCTCTGCCTGAGTAGACTGGTTTCGCTCTTTTTGACTAAAGAAAGCGGTTCTCTCTGAGGTTCTTCAGGGAAAGACCAAGGTCTGAACGGGCTGGTGGGTTCTGGTGGCTCATCACTGGAAGCGAGCCTCCGTTTCTTGGGTGGGGGAAGGAGAGGGGGCGAGTCTCTCTTCCTGTGGTCGGTCTCGACGAGCCGGACGCCGGAGTCGTCAGAGTGCGCCGGACCGGAGCACGAGTCGTCATCATCACCACCGGACACGAACCCCGCATCTCGTTCTAAGATGCGATCTGAAACAAGAGAAATACTTTTGTAAAATCTCAACTGTGACAAAAATAAGAGTCCGTTATCAGGGAAATAATGCCTTGATCATACATAAGTCTAGCCATTGCATTACGAAGCATCTAAAGATGCTAGTCATTATTACATTCATTTTTCAGCCATTTATAGCAGGACATTGCTGCTTTGCGAAAATTTGAAGAGATATAAGCGCTTTAGATAGTGACATATTTAACGTTCTTTAAACGTAATCGTAGGCCAATATTTAGTCTTGCTCGTACGAATATGGAAATCGTAATATCACATCATCGTTGTTTGTCCAGTCTTAGCACTTTAAAAGGTTCTAGGTACCTTCTTGACAACACTAAGTAAGTGGTGACTGGCAACTTCTGAACATCGTACCTATAGAATTGTCCAGGACAACTAGATTCCTCTTCGCAGTTTATGTTAGTTTTTTAATGTGTGACGTTGATTGACGCAATATTTGGCATCAATTCCAAGTTGCTTCCTTATTGAATACAGTATCACTTCTATCATTTCAATTTTGGGGCTTTGTTTAAAACATTCAAGTTTATTTTAGTTTAAGGTCTGTTATAAATAAATATACTCAGTCCCAGGGATCGGAACCGTTATTTTCTCCATACAAAAAGAACAGTTCTTTTTTCGTTCAATTTGGTTCTTCGGTATATAAATTCTAAGTTAATGGAGTAATTTAAAAA
>JALPQI010015533.1:0-28617 GCA_025490895.1 Thaumatotibia leucotreta | reverse complement strand
GGTAGGAACCAAAATTATTTTGCACTTTTTAGTTCCAGCGTATTTTTGAAGGCGGTTTAATTTTTATTTTAGTAGTAGTAATATTGTAAAACTACGCAAGTTTTAACCCTTTCATTTAAGTTTCTCATTTAAGGGACATGTAATTTGTTTTAATTAGAAATAAAGAACCTTTAACCTTCTTTATTAACCTTAGATGAAGGGTCCACGGAAAACGTGGAGACCGTACCGTCCGATTTAAATCGTCTACTCGAAATTAGCTCTCATTATGCTCTTGCGATTCTTAAGTTTTGTCTTTTTGTCCCTAAATTGACATACGTGCTCCGTTGCTGTCCGTTCTGGAAAAATATTAATTTATTATTTATTAACACCTTTAGACGACTTAATCAAAATGACCATAGAAAAAATTCTAAATAATCAGCTAACGGAGCGTTCCTGGTCCCAAGCATCCCTCCCTATTCGGTATGGGGGTTCGAAAATTTTCATGTGTGGCTTCTCCTGCATTTTTGGCATCCGTCCACAGCACGTCTGATCTCACAGGAAAGATCCTAATGGCTCTGCCTATTAACTGTGACACTGCGGGTTTGGAGGACGCCAAAAATGCATTCAAAAATTGCTTGCCCTTCTAAAAATTTTCCTGACAACCTAAAATGACAAAGGAGCTGGGACAATGTGTATTGTGATCTAACATACAATTCTCTTCTAAAACAGCTCTGCAGAGCCTTTTGGCGGTCGGAACCCGGGAAGCTGGTTCCTGGCTGCATGCCCATCCTTCGGCTAGTACTGGTACTTTTCTGGATCCGGCCTCTCTTAGGCTCGCAACCGGCCTGAGACTCGGGGCCGCGGTATGTACCCCCTCACTTATGCTGTTGTGGCACAGACGTGGACCGACTGGGACACCACGGACTAAGTTGTCAAAAAAAGCGCAGGCCGTATTTCCAGACATGCGACGCTTAACGACATAATCCGCAGGTCTCTTGCCACAATCAACGTACCTGCTCTTCTTGAGCCTACTTGAGACCTGATGGTGTGTCTTTGGTTCCTTGGAGCTTGGGACGGATGTTGGTATGGGATGCTACTTGCGTAGATACCCTGGCACCGTCCCATCTTCAACGAACTACGTTTAAGGCGGCCGCTGCGGCTGAAAATGCCGAATTTTTAAAACGTAATTAATATAAGGGCCTCGTCAAAGAATAAGATTTTGTACCATTTGGCGTAGAAACTTTAGGTTCATGGGGCCCCAGCGCACGCAAATCGTTTGCTGAAATCGCGAAACGTCTGGTTGATGTAACTAAAAACCGAAGAGCTGGCGACTTCCTGGCACAACGCATCAGTATTGCGATACAGCAAGGAAATGCCGCCAGCATCCTCGGTACGATGCCACAAGGGCCAATCTTAGATATAGGTTAGGTTAAGTAGATTAGTTAGATTTAATCTATGTACATAAATTGTAGTTTTAATAAAGTTAATATCGACGGTAGAAAGGCTAATTGGCTTAAGCGACACTTTGGGCAATATTGAGTTATTTATATCATCGGAATCGGCAGATTTTTCTCCGTCGATTGAGCTCGGTTTCATAGCGATCAGACGATTTTGATGGCGGTTAACACTTCTGAAATTTGGTACAGCGTTAAAAAAATCAAGGCATGAAGCAACACAAAAAATTGCATTTTTGAATGAATTGTGACTTGACCCACAAACATGTTTGGTTGGTTCCCGCTTAAGCGGTTTTTACTTTTCCAACTTTTCCATTCGTTTTGATTTGAACCTTTTGGCTTTACTCCATCACACACGAGCATAGTCGTTTAAGTCAATTGAACTTCAACAAAAAAGTGCCACCATAGGCGTTTGAAGCATTTAGCCTCCATTTAAAATAAAAGAAGCATGTCGCTTGAACCATTTAGCTCTTCCCAATTTTTTAGGGCATGGGTCGCTTCAACCAAATACGTAAAACCCTAAACCATAAAATGTATGTTACTTAAGCATTTTGAACCTCTTTTTATAGATGAGAAGAGAATGTCGGTTGAAATAGAATATTTGTTTGATCTGTGTCATTTAAATCCTTATAATAAAATCATAATGCATCATATCAGTGTAGCTTAAATCATCAAAAATTTCTATGAGAAACTTTTGACTCGGCGGTACAATCACACTCTTGCCGCCGTCGGCGCTTTTTGAGCCGCTCGCCTATAACTACCGCAGCCCCCCGCGGGGGCGCGTCAATCACTTGTAGTCTGTGCCGGTAGGCGCATGTGCCGTAGTGATTTGTGTGTGATACTGAAATCGTGTATTTCACGATATGAAATATTTTAATTATTTTCATTGTTATTTCTTGATTATTAAATAATAATTAAAGTTTAAGTCTATATACATACTTACGTATTTCTGCCGCTTATATTGTAAAAAAAACTGACTACAGATATAATAAAAATTAAGATTAAAAAATTTAACGTATCAAGCGTAGTAATAAATTAATTAAAGATGTTAGGCAAAAAGAGCATTTTTTTCCAATAAAAGCGACAGAAAGGTTATTGCGGATTAAACGCTGTAATCAATATCCGCAATTTTTCTAAGACTGATTCTGCCAAATAACTATCTAATTATGTTATTAGAAGCAAATATTTTTCTTTATATAGCAAGAAAAATTGAGAAAAACGATTTTCATTCATTTTGTTTTCTTTAGACCTGCAGAGTTATTATACCTTTGTCTCTAAATATCCGAGCTTCAACCACCATGTTTAATCATATATTATTCATATAATTCCTGAGATTTAAGCAATCCGTTTTTCAATGAGTGTGTGTCATTAAGTCAATTAGAATCGCCACTTATTTCCATTAAAGAATCGCTTAAACTGTTTAGCCTTACCCCGTTGTATAGTAAAAATAGCGCTTAGCTCATTTAGCCTTCTTTTTAAAAAAGTACACTTGTACACTACAGTCATTTGACTTGCCCCCGGCGGCAGACGCTGTTGGTATTTGAACCAATTAGCCTTTCTCTCATTTTTAGCAGATTTGTCTTAAGCGACCTTTATTTCGAGACATAATAAACTAATTTTATCAAGGTAGGAACCAAAGTATGCGCCTTTATATCTTGAATATTTGATGGCAGTTGCGTTACAATATACCTGTTACTTTTTTTGTAGCGATTTTTTTTATAAAAAATAAAACTTTAAACGGCTCTCCTGTAAAGTTCATAAAATGTCGGTTAAGTCAATTAGCCTTTCTACCGTCGATATAGTTTTATTCCTTCCATGCCTCGTAGGATGTCGCCATGGTTTCGAGTCCTGATATTTAAGATATAGAAGGGTAACGAATATTTTGTTTATGTAGTACTCTTATAATATATTGAAGCCTATACTTCCTTTTTTTAGGATCAGAAATAAGCTAAAGCATATTGTTTTGTAACTAAAATTATTGAAATATTAACTACTTCTGAAAATGAGTGAATGAGTATGAATAATCAAAACAAAAGAGTCTCGTCGTCGTACATATATATATTTGATGCTAAGTTGATGATAAGTTATTTTTAAATGCCATGCATGTTGTAACAACAGAGAGAGAAAAGCGACATAGGTGTGACATGGTCCCGTAACAAATCTTCTTCATGAAATTTAGTAAAGGGTTTAGTTTTGGGATTGGTTGATTTATGTACCTAAGATAGACATTTATTTATCCCGATTTGCCAGAATTTCCCAAAATCTAATTACAATACACTGATACCAGCACCGCCAGCTATGAAGGCACTGGCAAAGGCATTAGTGGCGAATTGATTAGTGTTCTAGAATGAGCCGCCGACATGTGAAACAGGTTTCAATCCGATTAGGGCGCTCTAGTATTTGCTGCCCACATGGAACATACTTGTACCTACTCGCAAATCTCTCTGGTGCCTTGTATAGCTAGCGAAGTTGAAAATGGGGTTAAGAATGTTTGATGTACATACTAGTACTTAGAGCATTTCTCAAAAAAAAATTGTTGATCATGATCCAACAAAAACTTTTTGATGACATGTCATCAATATCGAATTGATAAAAATTGATGATGAGCAAGATCCACCACATTTCCCAAAATGCCCCTTATTGTTTGTATGAAACATTCCTTTTCCGTTACCAAAAATGTATAGGAATTTGATAGCAAAAAAGGAAACTTCCATACAAAAGCATCATTGACTTGACCAGTCTACTAGACTAGTATTTTTGTCGATATCGAAGACGTGATCCAAATGTACAAAATTTTTGAGAATTGCACATTTCCGATCAACATTTTGATTTACAATTGTCAACTTGAACTGGCCCCAAGTTGGGCGCCAAATTTAGTTATTTTTTTATAATTACAACAAAGTTTGTCTTGGTAATAAATTGAACAAAAGATCTTAAATTATATGCGATGTGAAAATGTGCAATTGCAATGTGTTTTATAGTTATTTAAATTTTATAGCATAGCATATGTAAACCCTACGTCCCTAACTCTTCCCGTGCATGTCGCGTGAATTGAAGTGTTAGGTTAGGTACAGTTTAAGTCGAGAAAAAGGGACAAGGCTATTCGAGTCGTATATCACTGTCGCTTTCCCTGAACCTAAACTGAATCACATTAGTACGTCATGGAACCCCCCGGACCATGTTTAATTACATAGGTACCTTCAAGTAAATATCTAGAGATGACAGTCGAAATTAATAAAATCTCGTGAGAACGAATTATATTTAAATTTAATCCTTTCATTTTGTTTTAAGGGATGAAGTATGATTTGACGTAGTTTTTATTAAAATTCCCTTTATTTTTATTCAGCTGGGATAACAAAAGGCCTTGCAAAAACATAAAAACACGCCGCATTTTCCCTTTCAAGCACACAAACTGAGGAAATCAGTTCATTTGTGTGCAAGCAGCCGACTTAAATTATACACCTCGTAATTGGCTTCCATCCCTTTCCGCGAGAGCTGGAGGTACTTAGAAGAAGCTGAAAAACAACTAACCGGGATTTCATTCAGCGGAGAGGTGTTAGTCAGACATTGAATGCAGCGCTCATTCTCCACAATTGAAATGGTAATCCGACCTCGGGTTCCTAATTGCCATGCAAATGTGGCCTGGCTTGGCTGGTAAGGTATTCCCTAACCTTAGAGGTTTTTGGTGTTTGGAGCGAGTTGTTTTTGGTCTAGGGCTTTAAACTGTTCGAGAGAGATTTCGAGAGGGACGTGGTCTCCATGAGTCTTTAAAGTTGATCTATTAGATTACACATAGCTTCGTTTACGCCTTTCTTGTTTCATAATGAATTTTGTAACACAATATTGTCTCTCGAAGATGTCTTAATGTTATTTCTCTCAAAGAGGGCGTAACAAAAAAATGTTGGAAACACATAGATCCGTTTTGATTCTAATCTGGTTAAATTTAGTTGCATGTCTTTATGTTTTCCGCTTCGGCCTAGCTTGGGGGTTTTGTTTGCAAAAATTGAACGGAGCGAGAACGCTTGTTGACTGAATACACATGATTAGGTGAAGTTGGCCGTACTGCAACATCTCGCAGCATGTAAACTTTTAAACAGGGCAAGTTTGAACATTAAATTTATGTCGAAAATTTGATTACAAATATAAGTTTCTATCGCCGACAGTTCTTTTTTAAGTCATTTTCATCTTGTACTCATAAGTATCCATAAAGTTAGAATCCGCGCTAGCGCTTAATAGAGAAAGGAAGCGTGTGAAAGGGAAGCCACCAGTCATATGAGTATTACACGAGTGCAAAGATAGACAACAATCCCAAAAGCATAACCACTTTCGAAGTGACATATCAGCCGTAACAGCCTGGTGGACGGAGATTGATATTTTAAAAGTGCTTTTATAATTAAAACTTATAAAAAGGAATTGTTGGGTTCCGAATTTATATTTGTAGTTTTAAGGTAGATTTTTCTTCATAATTAAAATGAAGGTACTTGTGAAACGCTGTTTGCCCACCCGCATCTCCTATCCTTTGCTCACGCGCATAAGGCCGTATTTCCGTCTCTCTGGACGGACTTTGTATGGGCAGCCATATTGGCTCACCAGTTCCTAAATCGAGAGCGTCCCGCACGCATCATATATAATGATGATGATTTTTAAATAAGCCTAAATTAGTGTAATGTCAAGTTTTTATGGCAAGTAGCTACCATCGCGCGCGCGCAGTGAAATAAAGTGGTGAGAGACAGTCACAGGCCTGATGACAAGTGCTTTGGAACGAGACGCTCCTGCAGCCCAAGGATTTAAGACCAGGTCAGTGCGCTGAGCATCCTTACTTTCTCTATTTTTTGAGACTCGTTTCACTCGTGCCGCGCCTTTATAAAAACCAAAATATTACAAAAATTATTTCTTCTAGATAACTACCTATACAGTCCAAAATCGATTTCCAAAAATATTTTCATACCCAAATGGTGTATTAGCCACACCATTTTGTGGTCTCTTCGAACCTGATGTGTTCCTTTCGTCATTAAATTCTCTATATTAAGTAAATACCTACGGTCATTGTGCTTAGCAACTGAGATAGTTCGTCATTACCTATCGTATTTTATTTCCCGCATCGGCGGCTATTTCATATTATTTTCGCTCCGCGTTGCTAGTACGGTAAATCGTTGGTTATTTCCAAATATATTTTTAATTTTTTGACACAAATACCTAAACACGTGTTTCATATTTCCTTTGTGCAAATTACATATTTATTCGCCATATTGAAAATACGCAATTACTTGTTCAAACGCATTCGTGATCTTCCGTGATTGCTCGTAACTGCAGTCATTCCGATCGTTTCGCACCAATACGTTTGCACCGCAGCGCTATTGCTATTCCGCTCGCACGCGCTCTTGATATAGGAACTCAACCGCTAATTGTATTTTAAATATTTTATACCGCGCATATTATATTCGTCGTAAATAATTATATGCGTAACCGCGCTTGCTTAGCTAAATAGTATACCTACATACACCAGTACATCTACTGATTAATTTACGTATTTATAGATACGTAATTATAATTATTTTTCGTATATTTCGGATACAAGTTTTATTAAACGGCATATTCGTTTCCAATTAAAATGGGTCCAAAGAAAGGTAGAAAAGGCAGTGAGGCTTTTGTTAGCGAAGATTATGACACTAATAAAAACCAGCTTGCTTTGTATACAGTTCGCCGCGATGTTATATACAAGCGCGTTGAAAATATCTTGGAACTTGCTTATAAAGCAGAAACCGATCCGTCTCAATATCGAGCATTTCACACGAGTACTTTGAATTTAGATAAAATTCACGATGATTATCAATCAGTCTTAGAGTCATATAATTTATTGCACCTGCAAATGAACCCCGACAGTGAAGTTGATTACGAGTCGTGGACAACTTTTGAAGAAATGGTTTGTTACATCAAGCAAGTTCTGATAGATAACGAAACTAAGGTTTCATCTGAACCGGTTTCTCCTTCTAAACCGAAATGCCGCCTACCTAAATTGGAGTTAGTTTCATTCGATGGTGACTGCAAAAATTGGCCGCTGTTTTATCAGCAGTTTAAAAGTATTATTCACGAAAATGATTCGCTAAGTGATAGCGAAAAAGTATACTATTTAGTTGGCAAATTAACTGGCAACGCCGCCAACGTGTGCGCTGGCTTGCCTACGACCGCGGAAAACTATTCAATCATTTGGGATGCATTGATACAGAAGTATGATGACCCGCGCTCGCTAGCTTCGGCTTATCTCAATCAGCTGTTAAGTTTTAAACAATTGACCGCGACGAATGCAACTGGTTTAGATTCGTTTATTAATAAATTTAATTCATCTGTCGAAGCGCTTAAGCAGTTAAAATTAGATGATTTAACCGATTTTATGCTTTTACATTTAGCTCTGCAAAAGTTAGACGCCGACACAATTAAGTTGTTCGAAATTACCTACCGCAAGGAAAAAATACCTACTTATCAACACTTGATTGAATTCGTCAAAGAACAAAACAAAGTTTTAAGTCGCTCCCCGAATGCATCGAATAGTAAACCGCAGGTTGACAATACCTATAAACTTCGTACCCCGCAAAAACTAATACCTAAACCCTTTGTTGGCGCAGCTGCGGCCCTCCGCACAAGCGCCGGCGATAAATGTTCGTTATGCGATAGTAAACACGATCATTTATACTCATGTCAATCTTTTATCAAGATGACACCGCATGAGAGATTCAATTTTATTAAATTGAACTCTTATTGCAACAATTGCTTAAGTGCAAAGCATAAAACTTTAGCTTGTACCTCTAAGCGTAATTGTTCGCATTGTTCTTTAAGGCACCATTCGCTGTTGCATTTCAACACGAAAGAAAAATCTCTCTGCGCTCTTAACGCAGTGGTGTCACCGCCCGCTACTGTCGCTACTGACAATAATTTAACGACAAATAACGTTGTTATTACCGCACCCGCTACCGCTTGTGATTCAACTCCCGCCTTATCGGGTAAGATTCACAATAATTCGCCCGCTCAGGCTAATATAGACCCTGCAACTGTCGCAGTTAAGGTCGAAAATAGCCTACCGCCTTCCGCACCTGTGTGTGTGGTCGCTTTCGATAGCAACAGCTGTTTTGAAGTAACAGCAATGCTCGCTACGGCACAAATAAAAGTCATTGATAAATTCAACCGCATTCATTATCTACGCGCGTTAGTAGATCCTGGCTCCATGTCAGACTATATAACTATCGCATGTTGCAAGCGCCTCTCTCTTCCTATTGAGATGCCGCCACGCTTAACTGAAGTTACTGGTATAGGAGAAATGGTTCTTCAGGTAAAAGGTAAGACTGAGATTACCTTCGCCTCTCGATTGGACGACTCTTTCCAGTATACTATAAAACCGCTGGTCGCCGACCGCTTAACAACGCCGTTGCCCGACGCGCCCTTAAGTAAAGAGGCTATCGACGCTGTTAGCCAATTCATACTCGCTGATGATAACTTTTCGGAGCCGGGGCCCATTGATGTTATTTTAGGAGTTAATGTGTTCTGTGAAATATTCTCAGGCAAGAAAATCACGAGTCCAGACCCTAGAATACCTACCGCTTTAGAGTCGACACACGGATATTTAATAATGGGCGACGCCGCTATCGCGAATTCGCATACCGCATCTCGCACCTTCTGCGCTTTTACTAGCGATCCGCTGCATAAACTAGTTGAGAACTTCTGGGCTGTAGAAGAAATACCCACGCGTAAGTTTTTGAGCCCAGAAGATCAGAAATGCGAGGATATTTATACTTCAACCACTGTCCGTAATGACGACGGCAGTTATTCTGTGGATCTTCCGTTTAAAGACGACCCTACCGCGTTAGGAGACTCGCTTAACACCGCTAAGAGGCGTTTTTTACTTTTGGAAAAGAAATTCGCGAAAAATCACGATCTTAAATCGAAATACGACGAAGTTATCTACGATTACCTTAACAAAGGTATCTTAGTCCGTACCGCGCCTTGTGAATCCGACACTCCGGGTTTCTTTTTACCACATTCACCGGTGATTAGAAACGACAAAATTAGTACAAAAGTGAGACCGGTCCTAGACGGCAGTTCAAAGACTGATACCGGCCTCTCGTTAAATGATATTTTGTATACAGGAAGTAACTTGCAGGCAAATATTTTTCACATTTTATTAAATGTTCGAATTTACAAAATAGCTTTTTTTGCTGACGTAAAACAAATGTACTTATGCATTTACGTAAACGCACCGCACCGTAAGTATCAACGGATTATATATCGGTTTTCAGACACCGACCCGCTCGAGGTCCTGACGTTCACGCGTGTGACGTTCGGTCTCCGACCTTCAGCTTATTTGGCAATTCGCACTTTGCGCCAGTTGGCCGCTGATGAGCGCCACAAATGGCCAAACGCAGCCGCTGTGCTAGAAAGAGATGTATATATGGATGATCTCGCTTCTTCTTCTTCCTCGCTAGGGGAAGCTGTCAAGACAGCAAATGAGTTAATTGCTCTCTTTAAAGCCGGTGGTTTCGACCTTCTTAAATGGACTTCGAACTCGCAAGAACTTCTCGAGCACATACCAGACTCACACCGCCAATCTGAATCTATTTCTTTCGACGATGGAAATACGTTTAAGATTTTAGGTTTAAAATGGTTGCCCGCGCAAGATTGCTTTGTTTTCGATATTTCGAGTCCGCCATCGGTATGTACCAAGCGTGCCATACTCTCGGCAACCGCGCGTCTATACGATGTACTAGGGTTGGTCGGACCTGTTATTCTATATGCTAAATTGTTGATTAAGCAACTTTGGTTGATTTCCTTAGATTGGGACGGGGTACCTCCCCCTCATATTGTCAAGCTGTGGCAAGTATATTTGTCAGAGCTACCTTTGATATCGTATCTAAAGTTTTCACGACATACAGGCATTAAAGCCGGGTCTCAAGTTACACTGGTTGGTTTTTCCGACGCGAGTGAATCCGCATATGGTTGTGTGATTTATTCACACGTCGTCAATGATAACGAGCCCCCTGTGGTGACGTTGCTTTGCTCGAAATCAAGAGTTTCACCAGCTAAGCCTACCATTACACTCGCTCGTTTGGAACTTTGTGGAATATTACTTCTTTCTCGACTCCTCAAAGAAGTTCACGACACCATGTCGAGTAGGCATGAAATAAATAACATTTACGCCTTTTCTGACTCGGAGGTCGCCTTATGTTGGTCGGTCGCTTCACCGCATAGGTTTGACACTTATGTCGCTAATCGCATTTCTCAAATTCAGGCTAATATTTCACCTGAGAACTTATATCACATCGTGGGCGCTCAAAACCCTAGCGACTGCGTCTCGCGAGGACTTACTCCCTCGCAACTCCTCGAACACGAGCTCTGGTTCAAAGGGCCGGCTTGGTTATCGGAACCTATAGAAAATTGGCCTATACAAAGGTTCGTTCCAAACAAGTCGCAGCTGCCGGAGCAGAGGAAAATCGTGGCTCATGTGGCTACTGTAGTCACTGAAATTGACAACCCTATTTTGTCACTCGAACTCCGCTGTTCCTCATGGAATAAGCTTCTTCGGACTACCGTTTACGTCCTTCGTTTTATGAAGAAGTTGCCGCTAAATGATGTAATCACCGCTAATGATTTAAATATTGCGGAGCTCGCAATTTTACGAGCCGTTCAAAGTACATACTTTTCGGAAGATATCAAATCCTTATCGAAAGGGAATAAATGCTCTTTAAAATTACAGAAACTTTTTCCTTTTCTATCTGACGGAATTTTACGCGTCGGAGGTCGCCTATCGAACTCGTCGCTAGATTACGCGTCCAAGCATCCAATAATATTACCAAGAAAAGGTCGCGTCGTTGAGCTCTTAATTGATTTTTATCACCGCGAAAACTCGCACGCAGGGCCGCAGTTATTAGTAGGTATACTTAAAAATAGGTATTGGATTCTTTCCGGACGTCGTATCGTTAGACTACGCACCCAAAAATGTAACAGTTGCTTTAAACTCAATCCTAAGCCGACTTTTCCTCCAATGGCTGATTTGCCAAAGTGTCGCTTAGAAGAATGCAAAGCTTTTATGCATACAGGCGTAGATTATGCGGGCCCCCTTTATGTCACTCCTTATAGAAAGCGCGGAGTCCGTAGCGTGAAAGCTTACATATGTCTTTTTATTTGTCTCGTGACAAAAGCAGTTCATATAGAATTGGTATCAAATTTAACTTCTGCAGGTTTTATAGACGCTTTTAAGCGCTTTATATCGCGACGAGGTCCTTGTGCCTTTCTTTATTCCGATAACGGTACCAATTTTGTATCGTCTAAAGCTTATTTTAAAGAGCTTCACGATTTTTTAACATCGGACGAATATTTTCGAAACTTTAACGATGAACTAGCTAAACATCGCATAGTATGGAAAATGAATCCACCAACAGCTAGTCATTTCGGGGGTATATGGGAAGCCAACGTAAAAAGCACCAAATCGCTGTTGTTCAGAGTAATCGGTAAACAGATCTTAACTTTTGAAGAGATGACCACAGTCTTAATTCAAATAGAATCAGTACTTAATAGTCGCCCCATGTACACTTTAAGCTCTGACCCGTCTGAACCTCTCGCCCTCACTCCTTCTCATTTTTTAACCGTTTCGCCGCTGGAATTTTTACCCGCCGCTGACTTGTCAGACGAACCGCCAAATCTGTTGTCCCGTTTTTCACTAATGGACTCGCTGGTGCAGTCGTATTGGAAAAGATTTCGAACAGAATATCTACATAATTTGCAACAACGTGAAAAATGGAACACACCCACAAATCCTATTAAAGTAGGTACCGTGGTAATATTAATTGTTGACAACGCACCGCCGTTGCAATGGCCTTTAGGAATAATAACCAACGTTTTCCCTAATAGTCAAGACGGAATTATACGAGTAGCAGATGTCAAAACTAAAACCGGTACTTACAGACGTCCGGTTATCCGGTTATGTCCTTTACCGACTCAATAGGAGTCTTATCTTTAGTTATATATTTGTAGTAGTTATTATTAACACACGTCTAGCGCCGACGTACTTATCTATAGAAAATAAGATAGTTTAGCTTTTCTATTCTTACTTTATTTTTACGCGTTCACACAATTATTGTGTATCCTATCTACTTGTAGCAATTAAAGCTGGTTAAGATGTTAGGTTAAATAATTATTTTTAAACCCCATATTAGAATTAACTTAGCACAATGACCTTACTTGTAGGCTAGGATTAATGTTCGAGCATTTTGGCTCATTCCTCTTTCTTTTGAAGGGTTCCTTCAAGGCCGGGGGGGATGTTGGGTTCCGAATTTATATTTGTAGTTTTAAGGTAGATTTTTCTTCATAATTAAAATGAAGGTACTTGTGAAACGCTGTTTGCCCACCCGCATCTCCTATCCTTTGCTCACGCGCAAAAGGCCGTATTTCCGTCTCTCTGGACGGACTTTGTATGGGCAGCCATATTGGCTCACCAGTTCCTAAATCGAGAGCGTCCCGCACGCATCATATATAATGATGATGATTTTTAAATAAGCCTAAATTAGTGTAATGTCAAGTTTTTATGGCAAGTAGCTACCATCGCGCGCGCGCAGTGAAATAAAGTGGTGAGAGACAGTCACAGGCCTGATGACAAGTGCTTTGGAACGAGACGCTCCTGCAGCCCAAGGATTTAAGACCAGGTCAGTGCGCTGAGCATCCTTACTTTCTCTATTTTTTGAGACTCGTTTCACTCGTGCCGCGCCTTTATAAAAACCAAAATATTACAAAAATTATTTCTTCTAGATAACTACCTATACAGTCCAAAATCGATTTCCAAAAATATTTTCATACCCAAATGGTGTATTAGCCACACCAGGAATATATACAGATCTTGAAATCAATATGGTGTCGTGTTGTGTAAATGATTGCCTTGTTGCCCACTACAGAAATAACGATAAACACTCGTTTCACAGATAAATATGAAGTGCCGGTTGATTTCAAACGATATTTTGTCTATTTAGTAGCATTAATTGTGTGAATTATCAAATTGTAGCATTAATTGTTAGTTGTTCTATCACTGTGAGCTAATAATTTATCACAATAGTTAATATTAAAGGATATTTTGTGTAAAAATATAAATTGTTACGCTACGCTACAGCTCGACTAAATGTTGAACTACCAATATCGATATTTGTTCGATAAACGTACCCAATCAGTCTATTTCTTACAATGCTGTCATGATGCTAGATTTTGAACACAAATGTGTATTTAAATAACTTAAAGGACCTTATTATGTTTTGTATTTTTTTTTTGTGTTATACTAGTGTGTTTTTTCCGTTAAATTTAAGTGAAGTTATTTAACATATTGCGAAAGTACAAATAAAATTATTTATTAACTAAATATTTTGATTTGTACTTTTAATTTTTCTCCAGTAGTCACACTACTTAATACTATACAGTATGTATCACCGCGTAGAGCAAAGAAAGAAACCCATTAATATTTAGATCATACTAAACAACTTTTACTATGGGACCAAACTCGAATTCGGAAAAAAAAAATTACTCTCCCATACAACGTGTTCATGATCACGCAATCAAAATGTATGAAAATGTCCAAATTTTTTTCGTGAATTCGGGTTTGGCCCCATAGTAAAAGTTGTTTAGTATGATCTAACAATTAATGGGTTTCTTTCTTTGCTCTACGATGTGATACATACTGTATAAATTATAAATATTAGATGTCATATACCAAAGAAAAACGACCAAGATCACCTATGTCCGAGGTGGAGTCAAAGGCGCCTAGCCTTGTAAGGGATTGCTTATATCCGAGAAATTTGACCGGTGGTTGCTAAGACCGAGTGGCCGAGGGGTACAGGCATCAGCCGCGAAAGCTGAGTACGTGGGTTCGTTCCCCACCTCGGACATAGGTGATCTTGGTCGTTTTTCTTTGGTATATGACATCTAATATTTATAATTTGAAGTTATTTAGTTTAAATATAATTAATTTCTCTTAGAAACTAGTGGCCTAATTATTACTGTTATTGAATTAATAAGAATAGTACATTACTGCAGAATCCGGGATACGAGGGTTTTCAGGCCGAATACGTATTTATGTATCAGTAGGTACAGTCGAGTTCATAAATATACGAGCAAATCCAAGGCTTCAAAAATAAATGAGCATAGAAAAGTACATATGCATCTGAACAGATTCACCAATCAAAAACATGTGTACATATTACCTGTCATATTAATCTGAACATGTGTTATTATTTCCTCGCAAATGTGATGAAAAACATTGTATGTAGGTATAGGTGGACTAGAATCTCATGGCAAATGGGGAAATAAAAATGGCAAATGGGGAAATAAAAATGGCAAATGGGGAAAATGGGGTAATACTAGGGAATTTGGACGGAACAGCGGCCCTACCGCGAAAACGAAATTCGTAAATTTCGAGGATTTGTCTCTCTGACTCTATTGACGCCTTCGTTCGAGTGACAGAGAAAATCCTCGAAATAAGTTACCTTACGCCAGAGGCTTAAGTTCACACACGTTCTCAATTTCTTATTCAATACCCTTAATTCACATTATACTATTATTGTGTTCGTTTTGACAGCTGTTCAAAATTTAACTTTTCGTATGCTTAGTACAGCAGATCTGCTCCAGTACAATTGACTTTATGAAATAGCCGTCAAAGTTAAAACTTGTTTGAATTGCTTGACGCTAACGCATACTAAAGATTAAACCTTATAGCAAAATAACTAAGATAATGAATATCTATGATAGGTACATTTTGTCGATAAAACAGTCGGACATCGATAAATAATTGGTCTGTTGTAACAGGCAATCGTATTCCTGACCACACATAGACAAATTTACGCACACACTGGCGTTTCGTTTTTGGTTATGCTTTTAATCGTTATCAAAAGTTCTTTTTCATTTTAGTAGGGATGATGACTGTAGTTAAAATAAATTATTTAACATTATGCACGACATAATACACAAAGAAATTATTACTAAGATGTAGATTGCAGTAATTTTTGTACAGAACTTCTATTTAATAAATTGAAAAGAACTTAAAAGAGTAGGTCATTTGGCAGTACTCAAACGTGACGTCACTTTTGAGTATTTCATATAAAATTCCATACTATTCCATAGCGGGGATCGTTTTGACAGTTCGAAAAAAGATGCTGATTTGACTTGCCAGTCATCATGCCTGTTCTGTGTAAGTATCATAATTAACGCCAAGAACCAAAGAGCTTGCTGTCAAAGTAACTGTCTTGAGTGTCTTGATGACAGGTAAGGTTCATTTTTCATTGCTCAATTGCTCATTAGTAGAGATATTGGCGTGTTTTGATGCGAGAGCGAAAGCGTTCAAAAAGTTAAATTGGTAGTACAGCTACATATCATCGGTTGACAAGCAAAAGTCACTAACTAACAAATACCTAACATACGAGGTTGCTAGGAGTAGTGACAGTTTTTATAGTGAGTTTTACTTGTCAGCCGACGATATTATCTCTATATATCTAATAAATTTTGTATGCGTGTGTGAATTTTGCATAATATAGGTAGCATACACTGTTCAGTTGTCGAGTGGAGGTGGTGGTGTAATTAAGGCCACATTAGCATAGTAAATTTGACTAACATTCTATCGTATGTTTACCTCGTGTGTTCATAAGTTTTGAGACGAATTTCAAACCTCAAATTTAAAATAAAAACGTGCTGGCAGCTTGTCGTGGCTGTTTCAGGATTTGAAATTGGAACGTTTTAATTAAGAATATATATCTTTTTTCTTTTTATTGTCATTGTTTGTCAAAATGGCGGCTAAGAAACAACTTCGGTGTACTGTAGTTTCGTTGTATGAGGCGGGAAAAAAACCAATGGAAATTTTTAACGAATTAAAAAATATTGGAGCTAGCCGCAATTTTGTATACTATACTATAAAGCGGTATAAGGAGACCCAAAAGATTGATGATCGTCCAAGAACTGGCCGCCCGCGTTCTGTTAGGACCCCTGCGAACATAAAGATTATCAAAGAACGAATTCGTCGAAATCCGTGCCGCACCCAGAAGAAAATGGCTCTACAGACGGGAATTTCACGTATATCGGTAAATAGAATACTTAAATATGATCTTAAATTAAAAGCGTATAGTAAGAGAAAAGTGCATTATCTAAATGATCGTCTACGGAAAATGCGACTCAAACGTTGTCGGACCCTACTTAGGCGACACGACCCTACAAAAATATTGTTCACGGATGAGAAGATATTTACTGTCGAAGAAAAATTTAACAGGCAGAATGATAAAATCTACGCCAAAAGCTCAAAGGAGATTCCGTCTAACGTGCGAAATGTCCAACGCACACATCATCCGGCTAGCGTCATGGTATGGTGGGGAGTTTCATATGAAGGCGTTACGAAATTACATTTCTGCCAACAGGGGGTCAAAGTTAAAGCACAAAATTATCAGAGTGACATTCTCAAGAACGTTGTAAAACCCCTATCTACCACTCTATTCGCTGGAAAGGACTGGATTTTCCAACAAGATTCAGCACCATCGCATAAAGCGAAATCTACACAAAAGTGGCTAAACGAAAATTTGCCTGGGTTTATTAGTACTGAGGAATGGCCTTCTTCAAGCCCAGACTTAAATCCTTTAGATTACTCTTTGTGGACGGAATTAGAGCTAAGGGCATGCCGAAAGCCGCATCCAAACCTTCAGGCCCTGAAGCGAGCCTTAGTGAGAGAAGCGAAGCGTATTCCTATTGAAAAAGTACGTGAAGCTATTGATGAGTGGAAACCGCGTTTAAGAGCCTGTATAAAAAATAAGGGTGGACATTTCGAGTAAATTATATTTTTATTTTACTAAGACATTGTCTTTCATTAACCCTATAACTGTGTCATAAAAATAAATTATCTTATCTAATTATAATTCGAGTATTCATTTCGTCTCAAAACTTATGAACACACGAGGTAGTTACTAGTATCGAGTAGAAGTTAGAAGAAGGAATTGTTTAGATATTTATTCCATAAATGAGTACTGCCTTCATTTGTTTGATTACATTAAAGGTATATATATGTATATAATATATAAAATGGCGTTTTAGATGGTTTATTAGGGTTCCGTAGCCAAAATGGCAAAAACGGAACCCTTATAGATTCGTCATGTCCGTCTGTCCGTCTGTCACAGCCGATTTACTCGGAAACTATAAATGCTACAGTAACGAAATTTGGTAAGAATATGTGTTGTATGAACCGCTACAGGATTATGATACTAAATTGTAAAAAAAAACCATTGGGGTGGGGGCCCTCCATACATGTAACTGAGGGATGGAAAAAATGTTTTAGTTGTATATAAGCGTGTGGGGTATTAATAGAAAGGTCTTTGAAAATGATATGAAGGTTTATCAATCTCATTTTTATTTAAGCAAATCGTTTTCGAGATATCAGCTCTCAAAGTCTGAAAAATGTGTCCCCCCCCTCTATTTTTTAAACTACGCGATATAAAAAACTAAAAAATATATATATCATTAATAAACTCTATCAACGATTTTTGATTTGATTAAATTATCTCTTATAGTTTTTGAGGTAGGTTGATTTAACTGTATTTTTTAATAATAAATTTATAATGGTACGGAACCCTTCACGCGCGAGTCCGACTCGCACTTGGCCGGTTTTATTTTTGTTAGAAAAGGTGTAATATTCAAGTTAGCGTTGTGATTGTGACACAATACTTGGTGATAAAATGGTTTTCCTTAGGCTGAAATATTTATCTTGAAGGTGAATAATTACATTTCATACAGTTATACCTACGTGGTGTAAGATGTAGGTAACACAAGGAAATTAATAACTTGAACAGCGAATTCTTCAGGTCGTAAGAAGAAAATTTTACTTACTCAGTTTCCTCATATCATATTACATCGTGTACAATCGTGTATATCACATCGTGTTGTAAAAAAACGAACAAAACAGTTGTAACCTACAACTGTGACTTAAATGGTGAAATTACGATTTACTTCAAAACAAATATCATGCATATTATCAAGAGCAGATGATAATATATATTTATTTTCAAAACTACAATTTATGTACATAGATTAAATCTACCTAATCTATTTAACCTAACCAATATCTAACATTGGCCCCTGTGGCATTGTACCGAGGATGCTGGCAGCATTTCCTCGGTTTCCAGATGATTCGCCATATCGATTTGGATTATTTATTAATATATACTTGCCTCGAGTTTTATATGTACCTATACTTAATACTTATTGTTCGCTATGCATACTAAAATATTCCTAATGCCAGACCCAATGCACTCTACGAACACTATTTCCAGTAAAAAATAGCATTTTTCCACGCCCGTAAAAGTTACTCGGCGTTGGTCTAACTAATCTAGTTAAAGGGAAAACATACGAAAACTCCAAACAAGAATAAAATATGCAAATAAGCAGAATCTAATCTGCTATTCAAGACCATATATTGCCAGTAAACTGATCCGTAGCTGAAATTTAAATGGTTTTACATATATGAACGTGCAAATTTTATTCACGTATATTCGTACTAAAATTTTCCTTTACTAAATTGGGGTCGGAGAACAGCTTATATGAATTGTTACTTTGATAAAATTTTCGGACGTATTTAAACGCATTCAATGCCATCAATGTATGTATGTAAATGAATATAGAACCCATATTCATTTACATACATACATTGATGGCATAAGTGATTGAAATACGCTTAATGCTTTAAAGGCATTTTAAAGGTTAACTTTCAATGCAGTGTTCGCTTATGTGTGTTTATTTTTCTTTTCTGTTTATTTTTCGTTACTTATGTTTCTGGCAGATTCCACTTATAATTATGGACATTGTTTAATAAACATTAAACACGTGAGAAAAGGTTAAGAAACTGGGCAAGGCTTTCACGAGGTGCCAAGTTCGAAATAATGCTGACATACCTGTGTTACAGCTATAGCTCACGTTTTACCCAAGACTAAAGCAATTCCTTTACTCTTCTTAAATCCTAAAACTTGGGGTTACTCCCATTAGGTACTTGAGCTGACATCTTACTATTCTTTGAGGAACTAGTTAAAAGTTAAATGGAGCGTCTTTGACAGTCGCGAGTCGAACTCCTAGTGAAAGCTTTAACGGTTGTGAAGAAGTTGCTATATAACTACTTGGTCCCTTGGTGCGTGTTTCCTTTAGGCGTAAAACTGAAACCTGTTTTGGTATAGTTGTAAAAAAATTAGACGGTAGTCACTAGTGCAGGAAGTAGCTACCGAATAGATAAGGATTGTATATGCGAGTGGAGATAAAGCCAGGCCTCTGTAGGCGTACCGCGAAAAATTCGAGAATCTGATTGTGAAAGAGAAATGCTCGAAATTTTTATGTTTACGATAGGCCCTCTGTTTTGCTTATTAAATATCAATTTCGTTTCTGGGTGCTACATTAAAAATATAAACTAAGAAGACAAAACAAGACCGACAACGATGGGTGGAAGACGCTCCTCCACCAACAAATCCTACGAACAAACTGTCAGGTAGAGATCACTGAAAAGTAAGAACGTGTGCAGTTTGGTGTGGACTTATCGAAAATGAAATCATTTTGAACCCCTTATATTAAAATTAGATGCTTATGAGCTTTCTCTATAACCGACTTCAAAATATTGCCAGTAATATAGAAAGGTCCATATAAAGTATTAGGGCCTGTGTACAGGTTGTTAAAGCATTTAATAAGTTTCTGGGTACATATCCCAGCAATATGGGTATAAAGCCTGGTAACGTTGCAGGATGCGAGGAAGTTGAGTCCCGAGCGGCAACCGCGCGCCACGGTACATCATTATTATCAGTGCAGCAATTGAAAGTAATTGATTATTTAATGATTGTAGACAATATTTGTAAACTTTATGATCATAATATATATTTTTTTATCAATCTTTATTTTCAAAACTGTACAATTTTTAAAGGTACATAAATTAAATCTAACTAACCTAACCTATATCTAAGATTGGCCCTTGTGGAATTGTACTGAGGATGCTGGCGGCATTTCCTCGCCGTATCGCAATATAATTATATTGAATTTAAACAAAACAAATAGAAATAAAGCGCAAATACCCTAAGCTTATTATTTCATTGGACTACATAATTATACCTACTACTAAGTCATGATGGAAATGTAAATGAGTATAAATCACCTCCAGGGACGGTATTTTTTTTCATGGCATAAGGTGAAAACATACAACCCGGCTGGTATTCACATGTAACCTACTTGTGTCTAATATATCATCATCATCATCATCACATCAGCCGAAAGACGTCTCTGCTGAACATAGGCCTCCCCCAAAGATTGCCACAATGACCGGTCCTGCGCCACCCGCATCCAGTGGACTCCTGCGACCTTCACCAGGTCATCGGTCCACCTTGTGGGGGGCCTACCCACGCTACGTCTTCCGGTACGTGGCCGCCACTCAAGAACCTTCCCGCCCCAACGGCCATCGGTTCTACGCGCAATGTGCCCCGCCCACTGCCACTTGAGTTTAGCGATTCGGAGAGCTATTTCGGTTACTTTGGTTCTGCTGCGGATGGTCTCATTTTTAATCCGATCACGCAGAGAGACTCCTAGCATAGCCCTCTCCATTGCCCTTTGGGTGACTTTGAGCCTTCTTATGAGGCCCATTGTAAGCGGCCACGTTTCAGTACCGTCGTCGGTGGTGGTAGCCGGATCTTTGCCGGAGATTCTTAGCACCCCTGACCCCGCTAGCACCCTGGCCGCTACCATAACCAGGGCACCGGGGGTCGCCGGAACCTCGGGGCCGCGGCCTTGTTTGTATCATCATGGGGGGGGTAATTGCCATAATCGCCACGCTTGGCATGCGGGTTGGCGATCGCAGTGTCTCCACCGCACTTTAGGGATGCTGCTGCCCATCCCCCGGTGGTCTTGGTCGTAGTTTTCAGACATACCCGGGTCATATATGTATCTAATATATGTAATGTATCGTGTCTAATATATGTATATTTATAAATTCATTCTTAAAAACGGTTGACTAACTAAAGTAACTTGAGTTCTAAGAAATAAGGAATTCATAGTCATAGTCATAGTCATAGTCATTTATTTATAATATTCTAAATATTACATGTCAACAAGTTATTATACATTCAAAATGGTAAAATAAAAAGAAAAAAACCTAATTATAGTGTAAGTTTGTACATAACAATTGTGATTCGATTACATTTTAAAAATAAATGTCATACAATAATAATAGTAGATTGTTCAACGAGGGACTAAAACAGGCCATTATGACACGAGATATTTATCCACCCGAGCGTAGCGAGGGTGGATGTAGTTCGAGTGTCATTATGGCTGTTTAGTCCCGAATTAAACATTCTACTTTTCACTTAGAATGCGAGGAAAAAATCTCAGTATTTATTAACAGAAAGAACAAGTAAGAAACAAAAAAATTATATGTTCTGCGATGTCAAAACTTCCGATTTCTTCGGAACATGGCCACTTGACGATAAGTTCGCAAACTTTTTCAAGTTATATGGTTTCGTTGCAGTGTGGTTTAAGCATGTAATATATGCTACAAGGTGATGACGGTTGATATTTCTTAGATTTTTCATCAAAATATGTCAGAAATACGCCTTCCATAAATGATGTTGGTACCTAATTTGCTTTCCAGTTTTCCAATCCATAAAAGTTTGATACGCTTTTGAATATTACACTAGATTTCGGCGGCAAAAGATTTTGCACCACCTCTTTTGCATTCTTCTTTATTCTGGAGTAAGGCGTTAATACTTCTTCGTCACATGACGTGACATCGTAAATTATACGATTTGAACAATATTACTTAAATATGGACAAAAACACAAAAAATAAGCAATCAAATTCGTTCCGCGTTTTAGTTTTTATCTGTATTCCTTTTTCGAATTATGGCGCTTTAAATACTTGCATATTTAGCCAACAAATTGGAGCTAACTACAAACTATTTTGAAGCTAATTGGTTAAAACATAACATAAGTAATAAATTGGATTCAATCTTAATCATATATTAAACAAGTATTAAATATACATGTACCTATATCAAGAAAAAAAATCGATTTTCCTTAATATTTTTACACTCGCGACTGACATTTTGAGATTTTTTCCAATGGCAATAATCGTTCGTTCATAAATCATAAACACCAGAAATGGCTGTTTAGGGGTTTCCAAAGTCAATTAAAAAAAAGTTTAGAGGTTGTATCCACGGCATGCACAAAAGTGGTCCATACACAAGCACTGAAAATGACGACTATTCTTTATTCTTGAACACCGTGAGTGTGGCTGTTTACGGGTTTCCAACGTCAATTAAAAAAATTTTACTTTAGTCCCTAGAGATTAATAAAGAGTTTTAGGCCCGATATGCAGGGATTAAAATAACATTTTAAGAGCATGAGAAGTGAAAATTAATTAATAAGGTAGGTACATGTCAATAATAATTCGAAAAACTAATTTGATATAATTATTCCAGGATTTAAATTATAAAATGTCAGGTAGATTGAAATAATCATTAAAATCATAAAACGAGATAATACCAAGATAATTTGTCTCATATTAAAATTTGATAGCAATGTGGAGTAATCGTATGTGTAAGCGATTTAATATAAATTTTGTAAACTAACTTTAACTTTGTAACTTTGTTGTTTTGTAAACTATTACTTATTATTACTACATAAACAAGCTCTCAGGGGTAGTGGTTCCAGATATTTACTTTGGTGAGACGCCTATCCCATTATCTTCGTCAGTGCGTAATTTAGGTATTATCATGGACCAGACGCTTTCCTGGACACCCCACGTGGCGAGATTAGTCGTAAAGTGTTTGCGTCTCTTCATTCCTTGAGGCGTCTTCAAAATTTTCTTCCACATCAAACGAAATTAATCCTTGCTCAATCTCACTTGCTTCCTCTTCTGGATTATGGAGATATTGCTTTCCTGGATCTGAAGGAAGAGCTGCTGGATAAGCTTGAGCGTCTGCAAAATGTGTGCATCCGATATATATTTGGATTGCGTAAATACGATCATATTTCTGAATATCGTTCTCAGCTCGGCTGGCTTCCGATCCGTCATGTCATGTCCTGTCTTTGCTTTTTAACGTACTTTTTAATCCTTCTTCTCCTCCTTACCTTTCCGAAAAATTCGTTTAGCTGGCTGATGTTAGTGGTCACCGCTTGCGTTCGAGTGCTAATCTCACTCTTGCTTTTCCTTGTAATAAGTCGCGTACTTACTCCAAATCTTTTTTTGTGCATTCTATTAAATTGTGTAATGGACTGCCACTGTCTCTCAGACAGTCCCAGTCTGTAGCGTCACTCAAGAATAATCTGAAAAAGTTGTGGCTCTCCAACCCCTTGTGATTTGGTTATTTATTTATTTATAGATGCGTAGTATATGTACTTATATGTATTATATATTTTTATGAGGTATATATGTATTATATGTATGTAGGTATCTATACATTATACATTGGTATTATTCAATTACTTTCACCAATGTACACGTGTTTGTACCTGTGTTTTGTGTACAATAAAGAATTTACATAAATACATACATACGTACTTAGATATCACCAGACCGTGCCATAGGCTTGCGTTTATTTACGCATTGCCACAAATAAAAACATAGTGCATAACCTATTTCCTTCGGCTTTTCACGGAATCGTCTGAATTCGTATTGCTGTTACAATGACCTTCAGTAGCCATTGCACTGAAGCTATGATTATGAAACAGGCAGAAAGATTCCGTTTCGTGCCGGCCGTTTTCGTGATAAAACGAAGGAAGAAGATACCTTACATTTGTAAGCCTATTTGGTGACGGAGAATTGTTTCAGTGTATTGTGATTGTATAAGTCTATTATCATATAATAGTACATTACTACCGAGGCCGGGAAGTGACTGGTTGCCGGCCGAATATATGTAGACGGATAGTATTCGGACGGCAACCCGTCACTTCATGGCCGAGGTATGTATAATGCTTTTCTCAAACATGCAATGAAATGAAACAAAAAAAATTATCACCTTTCTAAGAAATTATAAGTCAACTACATAACTAGTCTTTGGAACACAACGAAAGTCAAATACGACAGCGACACCTCATTTTTTTTAAGATTGACGTGTTTGAAAGTTGCAAATTTTTTATTTAAAAAAGCGGTATTAGACGATGCGATCGGTTGGGTCCAATTAATCGCATGCAGTGATCGGGGCCGACGGATCGCGCCGTATAATACTGCTTTTTAAATATTATTTTGAGTAGTTATTATACATTTATTTTAAATTATATAATTTAAATACCTAATTATAACTGCAAAAATTTGCCAATCATTTTTTTTAAACTAATATTACTTACAGATAATTATTGGCTAAAAGCCAAGATGCCAGGTCACAACCCTATGTCAAATGAAAATTAAAAAAGAGGTACTTGCCGGCCTAGGCCGGCAACGAGCTACTTCCCGGCCACTTTTTTGGCACTTAACTACAACATTTCATTGCATGTTTGAGAAAATACACTTACAGTAGCCGTACCATAACTTTGCAAAGTATCGGTAACGTTACGTTTTTCTCGATACGCAAAGCAGAGTGCCTACCGCGAACCACGAACGAAGTGGTGCCTCTCTCTCGCTCTTGTAAATTCGTACATAAGGGTGACAGGGATGCAATAAATCGGGGTTCGCGATAGGACCTAAGTAGGCTTATGATTGTACCGTCTAATCGTTTGTCGTCGTTGCTGTCACGTTCTAACAAGTATGTGTGAAAGTGACGCGTAGCACAATAAATGGATAAAACGGGACCATTATAAACCACCTGGCCATCGCGTTCGCTCCAACATGTCAGTGCGAGCGCAATAGAGTGCTTTACGCATCGAGTAAAATTGAACGTACTTAGGGTAAAACCAGGATAGATGCCTCAGTGGGATAGGTGCCTCATTTTCAAAAAACCTAACTTCCCAAACTCACGACTATGTAACAGTAGCATAACTAGGAGCTGCAGTCACCCCGCATCTCAGTTAGCCACGGGCCGTCGTGCGATGAGGATGTGTTTCGCTCGTATGTGCATTTATCTCCGCAGCGAATTTTACAAACGCGTCAAATTTTTGCTGTTGCATAACTTTAGAAATAGCCATTGTTTCCATTATATTTTTGATTATTTCAATATACTTCAATATTTCAATATTCATAAAGTATAATTTAATAAATATTTGGGCATCTATCCCTATCGAAAAGGATAGTTGCCCAGAATTTTTGAGGTATAGGTGCCCCATGCATCAAGTATACCCATTATACCCTTTCTTTTATATTTGCGTGGCATGGTTCTGCTACAATCAGTGACAAGTCCAAACATAAATATATATAACGACATAAAAAAATATCAGAACACTGAAATATGTTCATAACACGCACTGAAACCACATATGGGTATATTATCATTATAAAAAACCTAAGAGACATAAGAAATAAAGAAAAAACATTTTATAATAATAATTTAAAATGTTTATTATTTGTTGAACAAATTCTTTTAGAATTTTATTATCACAATTATATGGTAACAACCATGTAGCACCAACTCCCGTAATAATCGGAGACTTTACACTCGAAGTTGTAGACGAATATATATACCTAGGGCAAACTATTCAGTTAGGTAGGTCCAACTTCGAGAAAGAGGTCAATCGTCGAATCCGACTCGGTTGGGCAGCGTTCGGGAAGCTACGAGACATATTTTCGTCCAATATTCCGCAGTGTTTGAAGACGAAAGTCTTTAATCAGTGTGTGTTGCCAGTGATGACATACGGTACTGAAACGTGGCCGCTTACAATGGGTCTCATAAGAAGGCTCAAAGTCACCCAAAGGGCAATGGAGAGGGCTAAGCTAGGAGTCTCTCTGCGTGATCGGATTAAAAATGAGACCATCCGCAGCAGAACCAAAGTAACCGAAATAGCTCTCCGAATCGCTAAACTGAAGTGGCAGTGGGCGGGGCACATTGCGCGTAGAACCGATGGCCGTTGGGGCGGGAAGGTTCTTAAGTGGCGGCCACGTACTGGAAGGCGTAGCGTGAGTAGGCCCCCCACAAGGTGGACCGATGACCTGGTGAAGGTCGCAGGAGTCCGCTGGATGCGGGTGGCGCAGGACCGGTCATTGTGGCAATCTTTGAGGGAGGCCTATGTTCAGCAGTGGACGTCTTTCGGCTGATATGATGATGATGATGATGATGATGGTAACAACGATAGTTAAAAGATTAAAACAACTGTGACATGCTTTACATTATTAGACCAACGTTTCTTAAAATTCTGATTCAGGAGACTTCAACACTGCAATAATACAAATTAGCTCTTAAAAAATCATCATAATTTTGCTTAATTTTTGGTTTTAGGGTATGAAGGGCATCTATCCGTCTTAATATTTTCATTGTGGGGCAACAATCCATACGGGTAGGCAACTATCCTCAAAAAAGGATTTCCACAAAAAGCAAAAAAATTGCAAAAACGGTAATTTGTGGGCCCAATAATACAAATCACAGTTAAACATGTGTAAGTAATCTAACTAGTTTCATAGATATTATTTAAATATAAAGTATATCTTTATAATTAGGAGGATAGTTCAAAAAGTGGGGCATCTACCCTGGTTTTACCCTATCCTTTGCATTTCAAGTCACGGTACGGTTACTGTTCCGATAAGGGTTACTGGCATATCGCGGCGATGCGCGATAAACCAGGCTTCTGATGGAAATGCATGCATATTTCCCGCAGCGCTACGCTGATAAATAATCCAATAACAAACTACGCTTTACACGTATGTATAACATGCCTGTATTGACGGCATGTTACGTTTACCCAGTTAACGGTCAAGCGGATATCCCGATGAAAAACAGAAAATAATATGAGCAGAAAGGTAAATCGCAGAGTCAAATAAATTATAAAGGTATAAAAATGCATGTATTTGATCTAATGGTAAATAAGCTAGCTATCTGTAGGTATGCTAGAGTACTTGATGGAAATGTTTGGATTGAATAAAACGGGAATCTGTATTAAATTTTAACGTACCTCCATTAAAAACGTCGTTATTCTAATTGATATACCTAACACAATACAAGGGCCGCAAAAATATCTCACACAACAATACAATCTATTGATTTATTTAAATACATTTACACAACATTACAGTTACATAACTAATACACTGTGAATCTAAATACAATTAACAAAATACACTGGACACTATCATCAATCCTCTTGCAGAATCGCAAGCATTCACGACAGACAACCATCCACCGCCACGCGAGCAGGTCACACTCTGGTGTTGATAAAATAATAATATAACTCTTTATTACACCTCATGGACACATCCAGAACAAAATAATAAAAGTACGTGTTTGAAAAACATGAAGCTTAATTGGAACGACATTTATATAAGAGCGTATAACATATTTTTGTGGCCTTCGCAGTATAATGTAGTAATTACAGCGACTGTACCAAGTCTGTTATCATAATTAGAGATCTATGTCAATTTATTGTAAGAATATTTGCAACGTTATCTATCAATTATTGTCGACGGCGCTCATGTTGTTATCATTATCAACGATCCGCAAAATATACGAATTCGATGTTGCTTGACTTACTTAAGCGCCATCGACAAAACGCGATATATTCTAATAGGCAAAGTTACATTTAAGGTACCTATTTATATGTATATTCACACATATAAGTAGATATATATTAGGGTGGAGCGAAAAAATTTTTTTTTTAATTTAGTTTTTCCTGTGTTACCAATCGATGTTCGATATCTTCAAATGTCTAGAAAAAAAATTACAAGGTTCTACATCAACGTCTTGAGGTGGCGCATCAGATTTGAAGTTTGAAGAAAAACGCAAATTACAGTTATTTTCAACATTTTTGTAAAACCAAATTTTTTGCTAATGTTTTAATTCTAATAACTTTAGAACAATAATAATACTTCTAGCTTTAAAAAAAATTATCAGGTGTGATGCTAAACCTTCGAAATCCGAAGCAATAGACTCTTCATTCTCTCTGAAATACTGGGACTTTGTGTCAAATATTGATATGTCCTGCCTGGCCTTTATTATACAATGAATGGACCCATCTCTCGCTTCTGATACACAAACAGATGCCGAAGCCTCAGTTACGAGCTTGATGCACCATTCCACTGCCTGAGTGCGACAAGGATA
>JALPQI010015532.1:0-25258 GCA_025490895.1 Thaumatotibia leucotreta | reverse complement strand
TACCATTCTTCAGTTGAAAGTAAAAAAGGTAAACAAATACCTATGTCAGACTTTTCGCAATATTTGACATCTTTGACACATATCGTGAAACACGTTCGCAGATATATATTTGTGCTAATACTAATAAATATTAATAATTTTAGCATAAAATGTATGAGAACTTCAGGTTTAAGGTTTTAAGTTGATGATAAAACCAAGATTGTTCTGAAAGTGCGTGATAATGATATAATGCAAGTTTGAGGTTTGTTTTTTTTTTTACTTTCAACTGACGAATATTATACTTAGTAAATCTGAGTAATAAATCGTTCTAGATATAACTTTCCTTGGTTCAAATTACGAGTATAATTAAACCAATCGCCAGTAGAATCTAAAAAAAAAAGGAATCAATTATGCCTGAATTTCCATAGCATTGACGTCTTTGACATATATCGTCAAACACGTTCGCAAGTATATTTTTACTAATAAATACCTATCAATAAGAATTCAACTTCAGATTTTAAGTAGTATTAAAACCAAGATTGTATTCGAAAAGCGCGTGATTATGGAATAATGCAAGTTTTTAGGTTTGTTTATATTTTTTTAGATTTTACTGAAGAATAATTACCTATATCATTTTTCATAGCATTGTCACTCATTAACAAGGCTTGATTACCTACTCTACTAAACGGTAAAGTAAAGACTATTTGCTGTTTAACCGACTTCAATAAAGAGGTTCTCAATTCAACTGTTTGTTTTATGTAGGTACGTTTCTCTATATCTCCGAGAACCGAGAAAGCGGTTGAAAGTGGTTTATTTTTTTTTTATTTTGTGATTATGCAAATGGCTATTTCAAAACTGTGATCGAACATTCCAGACAAGTTCAACAACGTCACAAACACCTGCAAGCGCAACTAATAACTGCAAAGAAATTTTAGACAAAAGGTTGCAGGTCAAATGGGAACTACAGGTAACTGAAAATTTCACGTTTTTAAGCATAACTCGTACAGGGTGTAACAAAGATAGACTTAAATATTTTTGTGCTTAAAGCTTCATTTTCAAAACACAGCGGCTAAGATACTTTTTTAATATTTTTTACCTACTTGCTTTTCAAAAACAAATTGAACAGGACAAGTCGACTCTCCTTAGAACCGTTTTTTTTCGCAGAAAAAAATTCTGTCCAACATTTTCATTAATATATTATGGCCAAAGCGTATTTTTGTTACACCTCGACAACTGGTAGAGAATATTTTACATTATTAATATTACGCTCATATTATTTGTATGCATGAATTATTTTAGTTTAAGATTGTGTTTCAATACTACCATCATGAGAATAATTAGTAAAAATCTTTCCACATCCAAGCAATTGGTCTGCTGTGAAAATAGAAGGTAAATTATATTCGTAAATGCATTATTTACAGCAATTATTTGATATTTTTAGGAATAAGAATAACATGAGCTGAGAATTGAATTCAGTACTGAAAACTGCATACACTTCATTTTTCGATTTTCATAAATAACTTACGGTTTTTCGTGTCAGAAATAATAATCTTCAATTCAGTTCTCAGCAATCTTGTATTTACACTGACTTGTGCTATAATGTGTATCGTTAAAATTGTACAATCACCATCGAAAATAAAATAAAAAAACATTATGTAAGGTAAGCGCTATTGACTCCTCCGTAATGTATAGATGCTTTTGAAGCCGACTGTACGGTACGACCATGCTAATAAGATTTTACATACCTGACAAAAGCGATCAAGTCCTACCAAAGCAATGACAATTAATTGAGTCTGTGCGAAATCTTAAGCGGTTAATTCTGAGGTCATAATGATGAACTTTTACTATGGGACCGACGTCCGAAGAAAAAATCTGATGTTCCATACTAGCCCTGACTATTGGGCCGGTGAATAAAAAATCACCCTGTATTCTCACGTGCCTTCTCTTTCCAACCACTAATGATATCAGGATGCTTAGCCAAGTTGCCAATCGCTGGCGCTTGCTAGCGCATCGACGTTTTCACTCTCTGTCACCCCTTCAAATTAGTGCGACAAAGAAGGAAAACTACGATGCGCTAGCAGGCGCTAGCGATTGGCAACTTGGCTAAGCACCCAGGTATATTCCGTTAACACTTTCATTGCGGACGCGCTACACTTGTAGCCGATCCCGTGATTATTCCGCGTGATAGCGAAAATGGACCTCCCACAGAGAACTCCCCTCGGGAGCTCCCCGCGCTCAAAGTGTTAACTACATGCTCTTCATAACTAAAATTAACTTTATAACTGACGTGAGACAAACATATTGAAATATTTAGCGAAAAATATTCAAAATTAGCTTTGTTCCGCTCCCAAGTACCCCTAGGGTTGTCAATCAATTCCAAATCCTAATTCTCGAATTATTTCCAGGGTAACCAAATCCAAATAACGCTCTCGGCGCGATTGAGACGAGAACAATACATGGCTTTCGGAATTTCTGGAGCCGAGGGCAGGGCCGCCATGCTGAATGCTGATGTAGTTGTTGCTTATTGGGACAACAAGTGAGTACAAATCATATAATTGATTGAATGACTGATGCCGTCTTTACCATAAGGGCACAAGGGGCACGTGCCCAGGGCCCCCATCTTCAGGGGGGGCCCAAAAAATCGACAACTTTCCTCACATTTATTCTCACGTTTACTTCTTTCGAAAGGGGAACCAGAATCCTTGGGTTTAAAAGTATACAGGGCGTCCCACGGCGATGCCACATGGAGGGAAAGTACCTTAAATATCATAGATAGCGTATTTTGCTGAAAGAAGACTTCATTTTATTTTTAAGACTTAGTAAAGTTGCATTCAAAGTTTTTCAAAAAATTACTTGCTTCACCCGGAAATCGAACCAACTACAATTTTTTTTACAAATTTGAACCAAACTTTTTTGGTTATTCTTTTAGTTTTAGATACTATGTTTCTTAAGGAAAATTGTTATTTTTTATCTATTCTTTCGAATGACAGAATAAAATTACGAAAATTTTTTTTTTTTGTTTTAAAGTAGGTTCGATGCCTAGAAAAAGCAAAATTTTTTTTGGATTTTTTTAAATGCAGTATTATTTAATTTTCAAAATAAAATAAAGTCTTCTTTCAGCAAAATACGCTATCTATGATATTTAAGTTACTTTCCCTCCATGTGGCATCGCCGTGGGACGCCCTGTATAATAGCCTTTTATTCAAGTTTTACAACGTGAATACATTTATTTTATTATCGTTACATCTGTGTACCCAAATTATCAAAGTCCTCCTCCATTTCCTTTCATTTTGCTTTGCGCAGTTTTACGCTATCCTGGATCATACATAAGCATCTTCCGGCAGACGTAATACCGCTTTGGTCTCCATCTATTCCTCTTTATATCTTTAACATGTATATGTAGTACACAAAAAATCGGAGATACTTTACTTCGAAAGCACTGAACCTGCTTAACGTTGCCTTGCTTTAAGTCATATTTCAAGTGACACCAGTTTTTCTCTGACTGAAACACAGACACTCACCAAAGTGAATTTCATAGGTTCCGTTTTTGGAAAACAACACCACAGGTTTATTTACAATTTTTTTTTGCAGATCCAACCAACCCAAAGTAGCCGACTATACGATAAGCCACTTAGCTCAATGTGATGGAGAGAGAGGAGTGTGCCCTGACGCCAGACTTGGAGGCAGCAACGATGTTGTCGTAGGTTAGTTATCGATTTACATTTTTATCTGCATTTAAGCCGAATTCTTTCTTTTATACTAAAATTACATTTCACGCGGGTCACTCACGATTTTAAGTGGAAAATGCTCGACATGTTTCTTTCTTTTATTAGTAATTCAACTCAATGAATAATGATGTTATGTATGAGGAAGATTTGCTAAAGCATGAAGTTTGCAAATTGTTACACTTGGAGTATAGATACTGATAAAATAAAAACCATAATTTACATTTTATAAATGATAACAACTAAAATTTCCAGTGGGACTATATACATTTGTGTAATATAGTCCCGTGATTTACATCTAACAAATAATAATAAAACTACTAAAAAACTTAGCATCTAATGAAACGGCTACTCGCGTAAATCGACGATTGCTCAACATAATATTTTCACCTATTAAGAGGATTGTTATCAGGAGTACCCTCATCTAAAGCTCGAGCAATCTCCGACTACGTGAATAACAGTTTATCCTTATTTAATATGTTTGAGACTAATGTGAGACATTATTCTTAAATAATCAATCTCTTTCTGAAGCACGTAGCGTAACCGTCACATAATTCACATATCACATTGTGGTATGAACTTACCCCATTAATCATAGACATCTTAACAAGCCGCTAAGTATTGTTTGTCCCTTTCCGTCTTATCAATATGTCCATAAAAGTGTAAGGGACAATACTAATTAGGACCTTGTTAAGTTCAGAGATGTTTATGAATAAGAGCGTTACTCTTTTTTCAAACAAGGGCTTCAAAATCAGAAAGATTTAAAATATTCCTATTATGCCTTCCAGTGTCAGGTCAACAGAAGAACGGCGTAACCACCATCACCTACCGCCGCCCGCTAGCAGCCAAGGAACCCAACAAAGACAAAGAAGTGCTGACTTCGCGGTCGCAGTCAGTGATCGCGGCGTTCGGACCGCTCAACTCGCGATATGAGGCCAATGCTCATTCCTTTATGGATACCACTAGGAGCGACGTTCAGCTTGACTTTGGGGCTGTGGTAATTATATTATTGAAAAATGAAAATGAAAAATGATTTATTCGTTAACTTATAGTGCTAACTATAATTATATATATATACAGAAAATACATTATTAATCAATATAGAAAAAACAAAAAGAAAAAGAAGAAAGTTTATCAAGTAACATCACTCGACAACGACATGCGTTAGCAATACCTACAATGAACATTGAATACCTTCACTAATTTCACTATAATTAATATTTTATAACATATTTGACATTTGTAAGAGGGGATAAACTACTAAAATACTACACTTCTGCGGGGGGAGATTTCCTTGAAAGTTGAACACTGTAAGTTCAACAAATCAATCTGTAGGAATTGAGTATTTTATTTGACTAAAAAAAAAAACGATTTTTTTGAGTTGACGCGCGGGGCCTTCCTGTGTGCGGGGCCCGTAGCATATGCTACTTCTGCTATTATGTTACGCCTATGCTACGGCATTGACAAGCTCACATTTGACAGAACGACAACACGTGTATCGGGCTGGCCGAACTAGACGAGGACGGTCCGGCACCCTGGCCGCCGCGGCGTGTCTCCGGGGTCACCAACTTCACCGCCCGCATAGGACCTGCTGGAGGCAAGCGGGGCTATACTCCCATCACTGGTATGATTATTAGTCGCTTTCCTGCTACCAGGGCTTGGATACCGGTTTTTACTCCATACAAAAGAACGGTTCGAATTTCGTTCTTTTTTGTTCTTCGGTACATCAATTCTTTGTTAATGAAGTAATTTAAAAATACGGTAATTTCATAACATTTTGAGTACTACATAAAGAATATAAAACATTTTAAATATTGGGCTATTTCGAGGTTCTCGGAAAAAACCGGTTCCGAACCTTGCCTGCTACATTCCCTCCTTGCGCGATCCTGGGCTTCTGCTACTCTAAGCCCGTTTACATTCATATCAGCCTTCACGACATCTAGCCATCGGTTCTTTGGTCTGCCGCGGGGTCGGGGGCCATCAGTCGCCACTAATTTAAGCGTCGTTTATTCCCGATGCGTCGACAAGCGGGTCAGTACTGATATGACGATTACTCGTATTAATTCGGCAAACACGGGGGTATCACGGAATTGTACAAGGACGGTCCTCAATTTCACAAACCGCATAAAACCTGCTAGTGGCAAGCGGGGCTATACTCCCATCACTGGTATGAATTCAGCACCTGTCTACTACATAATTTCATATGGCTATGACAATAGTATGAATACCTGATGCTTAGCCAAGTTGCCAATCGCTAAAGCTTAGTAGCGTATCGTAGTTTTCCCTATCGGTCACTTTTTCATATTAGTGCGACAAAGACAGTTAGCCTTTCGTTAACGATTGACGATTAAGCGATTGGCAACTTGTCTAAGCACCCAGGTCACCCTCGCCGACCATTACTAATTACACAACGGGACATGACAGTCATGACAACCCTTGCATAATTATAGATTTTGTATGTAGGTACGGGGGTTCAACGGGCCGAGTGTAGGTAATAACTTATAAAAACGTCTCGATCACGTTTACGTTTTTGCATGAAATGACGATGAAAAACGTAAACGCGATCGAGACGTTTTATAAGTTATTACCTACACTCGGCCTTCTGGTAACTCTGTTTTCGACGAGACATCGATAAGTTTAAACACTTGAGATGATTTTCATTTAAGTGGGTTGCTACAAAAAAAGCGCCACTATACTTAATTAACCCCGCAGTCGTATTTGCAACTCACTTGATGGTAAAGAAGCCCGTATTCAGAGCGACAGAAAGGTGATCTTTCTATGAATTGATTGCTGTAGATCCGAGGTTACGTAATTATAGTGGTAATCCGTTAGGGCCCATTCGCCCACACACCCTGTATTTCAACTTACACATTTTTTATTTCTTACATGCAGACAATGACATAAGTAAAGGATTTTTACCGTACGGTAACTATATTAACCCTTTTATCCTCCGCTTTTTCAATTTATTTATGTTCACCTACTAACTTGGTAGAAATTTCATAGTTATTAATTGCAAGATGTAAATAAATGTAATCAATTGTATATCACGATTTGTTTAGAGTCTCGTAAACATTACATATTTAATTTCTATTTAAAGCTAATAGTCTAAATTATACGTCTCTACGCATAGTTAATAGGAGAGGCCTACGTCCAGCAGTGGACTATCATAGGCTGATGATGATGATGATAATGAGTCTAAATTAGAACAAGATTTTTGAATAAGTATAATTATATAGGTATTCTTACCGTGAGTATTCTAGCGTCCACATGACATCTTTCTATTCACTTATAAACGACAAGTATCGAAAGAACGTAACTTACGCGGGCAACTCATGATAGGAATACTACTCAAGTATCTTCCGTTTTGCTGAACAGTTTATTCAGTATACTTAGCTACGATTAAACAGTATTGTTTCTATCCAGGGCATCCGTCTTGGGGCATCGCATGGTACATCAACGACATGCTCATACCAGAGCTGTATGTGGAGCGAGGAAAGACCTACACCTTCATAGTTGAGGGAGGAGACGACCAGACCAACCCTGCCAAGTATGTATGAACATAGCCGCTGTAATATAGGAAATCCTCGGCGTGATACATATTAGTGCACGAAATACGTGAGGACTTACAATTCCAAAAACCTACACATTACACTTGATACAAGTGTAAAAGCATAAATCTTCATTTTGTTCTTAAAATAATTGACGAACAGTTTTAGTTTGATTTTTATACATAGTCATAAAGGCAAAAATAATATTAAAATTCAAACTTACCACACTTCTCACCCGAGCGTCATTTTTTTGTGTTTCATTCTGTTTCATTGAGTTTTTGATTTGACAGCTTCAAACTTTTACTATTGACAAAAGAAAAATGTTGCCATGTGTGATTTAAAAAATCTACCATAAAACAAACATGTTATTATTCTATCCTAAATCACTGTATTTAAAAGAATACTTAAAAATTTCCAGATTCCATCCGTTCTATATAAGCGATTCATCCGAAGGCGGTTACGGCCAGAAGAAGCCAGAAGATCAGAACAAGCAGCGAGTGTTTGCTGGGGTCGCGCGTGATAATGAAGGATATGCGTATCCTACTGCATGTAAGTTTATGTAACGCATGTATTATACTTAGATGGTAATTAAAATACGCAATGTTCAAGTTCAAAAACTTGAATGTCATGAAATAGCACATGTCAATAAATAATGACTATTAATGAGCACATACATTAATAATTTAATGTTACTATTAGTAATAAGTAATAACAAACACAACAACTACACTTAAACAATTTCATTGTAATTATATATGATATTTACGTTGTAATATGTACATAAATTTTTTTTTTTCTTAGTACTTTAGTTTTTTATAAGTAGCCCATAAGAGGCTCTTTGATTTCCGGGCTATAATATTTTTACGCTAATTGTTCTCAGTGAGTTTGATAATTTTGTTAGCCGGACTAGGAACGGATTTTAGCAACAATTTTTCAACCTAGATTTAAACAAGCAAAGCTAACATTGTGGGTATTTAGGTACTGTATTCAGCTAATGATACAATACCTACACACTGAACCCTTCGTATGCCATGTCCCGTATCCGTCCCAAGCAATTGGACTATAAATTATAAACTTCAAGGTCAAAAATTCAATGCCATTTTTCTACGAAAGGTTAATCCAAGCATATATGGGTAGACATAAAGTAACTGAGGCCCTACCGCGAACAACGAATGAAGTGTTGCCTCTCTCTTGCACTTGTGAATTCGTACGTAAGGCTTCGTAAGCGTGATAGCGTGGCAACACTTCGTTCGTAGTTAGGACGGTAGGACCTCTGAGAGAGTGCCTTAACGTGTTCGGTAAATCATATACATAAGTGAATGTTTACTATCATACTAGTGTTTCATATTGTTACCATTAATTATAGATCTGACGTAAGATATCTTACACTTTTTTCCCCATATTACTAATATATAGTCTTGACACTTGGAGACTTTATACATCTCCGAGATTATCTTTTTATTTTAATTTTTCCTATTTTAATGTATATTATGTCGACACTTAGAGTCCTTTACACCTAAGTAATTTTAATTTTGTATTCAGATTTTCTGTCCTAGTTATTTCTATTTCTATTTTTTTTTCTTGTTATAGTTGTCATATATGTAACGGGCAAGTACGAATATAAATTCTCATGAAACTAAATATGGTCAGCATTCATAGTATATAAATTATATTGTCTGCCTGATAGCTTGCACTATAAATTATACAGTTATGCTCAATTTAAGGTCTCTGCTTACGGTGGCGTCGTTTATCGGGTCGCCACTTTCCCGAAAGAAGGTTGAGGGAGGCGATGGCTGATATACGCGTCATACTCGTGAACGGGTGCTGTTTGCGGAGACCGGTCCTAACAAGCTCACTCATGGCTTAAATTCAAACAATTTTCCTGCTGCTCTTGACATGAGAAATTGAATCGAGAATACATTTCTCAAAATTCATTACATTTATATAATTGTTCTGACTATTAGAGACTTCATCTCTAAGATCTGAAATCGAATTGGAGATCAAAAATGTAAACAAATGGGATACCACCACAAAAAACTACTCGCTAGAGGTGGGTAATCAAAATCATTGAAATACTTATTTAAAAAATTCGTATTTACAGTCACTGACTGTACGTATATTTTTTAATTATGCTACTAATTTTTAATATAAAACATTATATTTTAAATAATATCTTTGTCTAGTTTTAATAAAATGTAAGGTGTTTAATTTATACTACTGGCAATGACAAGAAGTTTTAAACATTTGGTTCACAGCTATAACAATAAGTAGTTTTTTCGTTATTTAATACGGTAAGAATACTATTTAAGAGGGTTCGTATTTATGCCTATGTACTTAAAAACAAATGTCTCTTTTATGAATTAAAAAACTCGTAAAATTTTGCATTACTGAGGACATTAATACAGATTTTAATATTTTGACCTACAAATCAATCATTTTCATTGATTAATCGAAAGGGATTAGATTGCAACTATAGACATTGACAGAAATTCGTTTTCTGACTATCCTAAAGATTAAAGTAACACGAGACGTTTTCAAACATTGATTATGTTGATTATTTACATCATTCTAGCAAATTTTCTAGGTACTATTTTTGTAATCAGGAACCGTGGACACTCAGCCGTATCTTTTTTATAGCCATGTTCAAAAATATGTTGACAAATGTGATACTTTTGTGTCGAACATACTTTGACTTTCGCGTATCTACACCTACACATAAAACATTGTCTTAGGCTTAGTACCTGCAAGGATAATTGTAAGTGTAGAAATAAATAAAATAAAATAAAACGCTAATCCCAAAACGCCACCTCATTTTACAAAGGTGTTAAAAAATACATTCGATATAAAACGTTTTATACCCCTGGAATGTCACTTTAACATCGACAATATAATGTCATGTCATTGTCATAGTTAGTTTACATTTTTGATCTCGAATTCTATTTCAGAGCTTAGTTAATGTACTATATCTATATTTATATTAAATCAAATTTATGTTTCGTTTTTAATTAATGCATGTTAGCTGTAAGATGTTATAAAACTATTATTTGAAAAAAGAAAGTCACGCTGAGTTTCTTGCCGGATTCTTCTCAGGCAGTGGTGTAGGGTTAGAACCGGAGGTAGTTTTTTTTCTCTCATTCGCTATTTAGTTTAACGATTCAAAAGCGCTCGTTGCAGGGCCTAATTGAATAAAGAATATTTTGACTTTGACTTTGAGACACTTAAGTAAACAGCCATAAAAGCCAACAAAATGAATTAAAGAATTCTCTTACAGAGATTCGAACCTAAAGCTTTGTTTCAGTAGGCTAGATTTATGATGGTGGCTTATACAAGTGCGAAAGTCATGGTAAATGTGCAGACATCGCAATGCTACCGTTTTGCAGTGTCTTCTTAACTCACCACCTAATACGGAGGCCGTTAAGATATTATTATAAATATTTTGAGCCTTTGAGTTAAAAGTACAATTCAATTACGACGTATTCACATGAAAGATGCTTGATAATAGGGGTCTGGTGTATTCCGTTAAAAGAAATAGAATATGAAATAAAACAGAAATTATTACGCGACATTTATTTCTCAAATATTGTCATTTTCATTGTTTTAGTCGGCCGCTACTGTGAGTGGATACACAAAACAATTGACCAGTCAGCCATCTCGGATACATTTGAGGCTTATATGAAAACCCTGCAATTGGAGTGTAATGAAGGAGAACCAGGCATACTCAACTGGACAGTAGCTGAAGAGACACCTGATCTAGTCTACTATCAGGTAAGAATGCCGAGTTAAAGACAGAACCAACTATTTCCTAGAAGTCGATTTTGCAAATATTATTTTATGTGAAAAGTATAGAAAAATAGAAGATGTTTTACCAAAATAGTTGGTTCTGCCTCTAAGCTGGCAAAAGGGTATCCAGAAATAGGAGCGAAACTATTGCTCGATTTTATTAAAACTATGAGTATTATTTACATAACAATACTCTTTCGAATAGAAAGCAGTTTTATTTTTTCTGCCTAGTCAAAATAAAATAATAAACTTGTATGTGATGTAAACAAGTCCAGTCCTACAGTACATGCACTTTTAGTCCAAAAATGACTGAGGTGTATATTTTCTGAACTATTTTGGCTACAGTAATATTGGTGGCCGAGTTTTTCAGGCTCGTGTTTATAATCTTCTATTACGTTTCAGTGCTACACACACAATAATCTGGGTTGGAAAATACACGTACTAGATCCAGGGCAGCCAATCCCGCTTCCAAATGATCAAAAGGCTAACTCAGCTGCCAAGTACCCTCCGACGGTAACGGCAGCGATTGTCTTTTTAAAATCACTTTACAATATAGCATCAAGATAAGGATGCGTTGCACAAATAGCGAGCTCTGTTAAGAGTGTATGAAACGGCAGCTATTTACATTTATCTCATATAACATTGGATTTTACATTTTCAAACCAATTTGATGAGATATGCTGTTTTGTATACGCCGTGGAGATTGTGATATATTGTTGGAATATAATTATATAAGAGTAGCAGAGCTCGCACGAATTTATGTACAGGTGTTTTATTGGGTAAATAATGTCAATCAGCATAAAATCAATTTCATATCAAATACATTCTTATAAATGGCATTTTGTGCATCTATCTTTACGGTTTAGCTTCGAATTATAAATATCAATCTATAGCTTAAGTACTATAGTGATGAATAAATATCATAGGAGTAATTATTATACATTTGTGTATTTACATTTTAAGGAATTGAGAAAGGTTACGGCTTGACAATAATGACATTTTAATAATGTTAAGTGAAAAAAATCGTTACAATATGACAATATATTGACAATAACAAATTGGCTTAATGTTTTAAAAAGTAAATTAAGTAGTTAAGATTATTTTAGGTACATGCCTCGTGAGGATAATATAAATAGATTTTTAAACATTTTGTATAACAACTATACTTTTATTATTGTTAAGTCGACTATTGTTAGTATGAAATATAATAACGTGACAATAAACTCAACCTAAATACAATTATTACGTATAGTATATACTTTCTACACATATGTATTAAAAGTGCAGCATTTGTATTTTGAGCAGTATATTTATATACATATTAAATATGTAGTTTAATAATGGAATTATTAGAAAAAATACATTTTATTCAGAACTGCAATTGCTCCTGCATTTCCAGTCCAGTTAAAAAGAACTAGATTGACTTTAGACAGTCACTAAATGAATTATTTGTATAACTCGAATGATAAAACCCTCTAAAAAATCTAATAACGATTACATATTTTCGCTGCACATAATCAATTGAAGTAGTTTTCCTATATCGGAAATGATTTTACTAAATAATAAATTAAGAATAGAAAAGTATACAGTCTAAACCACTTTTGAAAGATTGATATTGATACGAAGTTCGGGTGTTCTGGTAATATAAGTACTGATATCGAAATATTAATGACAATAATGATTATCTACTGAATAATTGAATTTACACGAATTACCGTTTTAATTGAATAAACACAGAACAAAAAATCTATACACAAAGATAAAATGTTTGTCCTAAATCACTGTGAATAGGCAGGGTGCCCATCGGATCTGATTAATTGATTTAAGCAAAATTCTATACCCAACATGACGTCATACAATTAACGTCTATATATCCCAAAAATTTCATAAATGAATCAATTGTTGTCGTACAGATTTTATTACGGTAATGGTTATTGGAAAGAAAATTTGCTGTAAAAAGAATAAATATGACAATAAATTGTTACATCTAGTACATATGTAAATTATGTCTAAAATGTTTTACGAATGTCTAAATAAATTTTAAATTTCAAATTAGTATAATGAATTGTTGCTTAGTAAAACTGACTTTCACTGGATGGCCTCCGACCACGTTAAGAAGTGTTTTCTACAGATAGTGCATCGTTAATAGGTCGTCCAAAATAGTAAATAATTTTAATTAAGTCAAACCTAGCTTAGCTATAGAACATTTTCAAGTTACCAAGATATGAATTGTTTTGACCTAAGAGGTTCTAATATAGCTTTCGATTACGATATGTATTAAACTTTTGATGTACTGAATGTTACTCTGACAATAAATTTGAAATCGTCTCTAAAATGTATCGTATCTATACTATGTATATTGATCTTTATGTTGTGTGTTTACGAATACTATTTTAAATCGTTGTTTTCAGATATCAATTTTTACCTATTAGATTATGCCTATTGTAAGGTAATATAGACAATAAATTCTAGAAAGTAATTTAAATCATTTTACACTTCGTAGTCGTAGATGTTCGAGCACAAATTTATGTTAAGTGTAAGATTTTTTATAGTACGTAGTTAAATAAAATTTGTAACTGATTACGGGTAGTTGCGCTATTTGTCTTCCAATGATAGTTTGTGTCCATATAAACCAATAAAACAAATATAATCAAAGTTCTAACATTCAATTCAACCATCGGCAACATAAAATATTTTCCTGACTTTTTTTTATATATGACTCAAATATCAAATCAGGTTATGTAACAATTTGACACCATAATATAAAACTGAATTAATTGCTGTTACACTTGCAAGTTATTGCTGCTAGTTTTGAAACGCGATCACGATTGCGTGAGAGTGAGTGGTACCTAAATATCTGTTAAACCTCCATCTGTTATCCTCGTTAAACCAAATTACTTTCAAAATATTATCTATTTTCCTTTGTTTTACATTTTACATAAAATTTAAGAAATGAGTGTAACCTAAATAGGCTTTTTATTCATAATTTGATAAAAATCGAATAAGTCCTTCGGGTATCACAATGGACCGGAGTCAGTTGACTACATAATGTTGGTGAGAGTGTTGCTGCCAAAGTAGAGTCATATGCAGCATCTAATGTTAATATTATCTCAAACCGTAATGGTATGCTTAAGCACTATTAATTTAAGTTAGTCTTAACCATAAAACCGTAATATTTTTTTTATAAACGAATGTAAAGCAACGTACTGTTTACATTAATCTAAAGAATAGGATAGCTATCACAGTTGGAATCATGTGGCATACATTGTATGCCGAATATTTCTTACGAAAAAATATAAATCTGGATAAAATATAAACGTATGAATATGATTTAGTCATAGATTAGAGCTGATTACTCTAGTTGTTTGACGTAATATAATATCTAAAATAGGTACACATAGTAGATGGACAGAAACTTTCATTGAACGAAACCTAGCGCACCTGCAGTCGTCATCATCATCAATCATCATATACTTCGGATATATTATACCAGGATTTTCCTACAACAGGACCAATAAATTTAATAGTGACTAAACAGACTGTACTCATCAAATTGAACAATATTTGTTCAGCGACTTAAAAAATCCGTGTTTCGAATGTTCTCTTTTTCTCATACAATCTAAATCATATCGTCAACGTACCTACGTTATCACCAGTCTGCTGCTTTTTGCCCTACAAATATTACAGATCACAGGTTAATTTCACAATATAAAAAAAATACTCAAAAATATATTACTCGATTATTTTTTAATTCTGCTGAAAAATATTTATTTTTTCCTATAATATTAAGATAAAACTAATTACAAACTAAAATTACACTAAAAATTAAAAATAATTATTTTTTCCTACTGAAAGTCCTACCTCCATTTAAATGTATTTCTCCTGTTATAGGAAACATTTTATGAAGCTGGAACTGTATTGCATAGACGATCATGATGACGACTGTATCCAATAACAAAATATAAAACTTTTCAATTACAGTCAAAGGCATTGTGAAGCGTTTGTGCCTCTGACGCAGAAATAAGATATGTATTTTATAGTTACTAACAGCAAAACGGTGCTTAATTTTGGTTTATGTATCTTCAAATTATCGTAATTCATCTAGATTATGCTTGAGCTTAGCAAACGAAAGGACAATAACTGAAAAAGACACCCTAAAGAAATAGGTACATCGGAATATTATTGCAGCAGATTAATTTATTCAGTAGTTGTTTTTAGAATTACCATATTACATTTACAAATTTACTGCTTGCTTGAGGTTCGTGATTTTTTACTGTTCCATTTGGAAATACTACACATATTATAAAAATAATCTTTTACAATGAACTGAACAAATCAACATTGACAATAATAAAAGAAATATGTGTTTACACTGAACCTACGAATAAGTGATATTTAATAGTTAAATACTGTTTTTATTATGTGAATTAGATATATTTATACTTTTTGAAAGTTAGAATAGTTTTCCATTATAACACTAATCTCAAAATCTTACTATTGAACATCGATAATTTTCAGTGATATGGACATTTATTTGCATTTTTGGCAATATTCGAAAATAATTATCTGAACGTTCCCATAATATAAGAGATCCATTACTAATTCTTATTTGCTAGCAATGTAAAAAAATACAGGGCTAGTGGCTTTGTGTGATTTATAGATTTATAGGGTAATTTACCTACTTTTAGAATTTTACTTCCATTATTTTCAATTTAGTGTTCAACTTTTCACATTTTCATAATGGACAGACCATAGGCATTTTTGAAATTCACTCGCAGTATAAAAACGAATTGAAGGAACATGGATTTATACATTATGCTGCAATAGCCAAAAATCAAATAGCACTTCTAAGTCTGTAGTTTCACATCAGGCAAAGTAAAAAATGATAGCTATTTGCTTATTTCAACAATTGTACATATGTTATTGTTTCTAAGTATAGTGAATGATACTGTTTTCATTGCTGTTACTTGTGTAATTTATGATAACCTTGACAATAAACACCTTTTCCTAAATTATTCGGTAGTTATTATTTTTGCTTTGGCTCAGTCCCACCGAAGTTTTATCCCAAGAATAACGCTTGCTCTCAGGATACTACTGTCAAATTACTATTGAATTTTGACCTTACTATCCGAGAGTAAGCGTCAGTCTTCTAATAAAAGTATGAGCTATAAGCTTATACATTTTTAGACATAAGCTTGTCAGCCTCCGTAGCCTAGGTTAGTAGTGACCCTGCCAACGAAGCTGGAGGTTCCAGGTTCGAATCCCAGCCAGGGCATTATTTGTGTATTTATTTAACACAAATTATAAAAAATATTTGTTCCTTGGTCATGGCTGTCTATGTATTTAAGCATCTATATGTATCTATCTATTATATATTATCGTCGCCTAGTACCCACGTCACAAGCCTTAATTGAGCTTACCGTGGGACTATTACTTACTACTTACTATTACTACTTGATTAGTGTAAGATGTCCCAAGATATTTTTTATTTTAAAGTTTGGACAAATCGAGGTTTAGCATACTATCTACACCAGGACTATTTAATATAAATATATAGTACCTACTACAAAAAAAAAACAAGTGGCAATGTAATGGACAGCGCTTACTCTCCATGACGTTGTAATATGAGAGAATCTCATCTTAGGCAGGCCAGAGGAGTACTTTACTTATCAATTTAATTCTGGACTTTCTGGAGTGTTGCCATGTCAATAAGACTGAGAATGTATGTAGACAGTCAAGCCAATGGCGTTTAAGGTTGCCCCTATAAAATAAGTGCAGTTCCGTTGCGTTGCCATTGCGGTTTTGGGACGCAGAAATCGCAGAATAGACGCCCTAATTTATTTGGAAATTTGTTTAAGTTTCGGAACTAGTAGTATGTAAGTATAGTACTTAATGGTAGCACCCTACTATTTACGTTAAATACTATTTTACATACAATTAAAAAAACTGCCCTTCCCAAACTATTACATCATACATACATCATCAGTCTATGATAGTCCACTGCTGGACGTAGGCCTCTCCTATTAACTATACGTATAGATGCATTAGGAGGTAAATTCTCATAAACGCCACGCTGGGCAAGCGGATTGGCGATCGCAGTAATGTGTCCACTATGATGATCATCATCAATCCTTTATCAAATAATGGTCAGTGACAATTCAATTCCTTTGTTAATTCTATCGACAGCCGCAGGAGGAGTTGGGGTGGTGACAAATGTATTCTTATTGCCGTCACCACACGGCCACTGAAACTATTACGAGTCCTCGAAGCTCACAGGCAAATAATGTACTTACTTATTTTTTGACCACATAATAGGTCTGGTCTTCATTATGTTATAGTTTCTACAATACGATTTGAATTTTAAAAAAATTACTACTTATCACGGCTTTACACCGCACTGACGAGAACAAACCAAATTCTACCAATACAGTAGAAAATAGATTACGCGTCGCGCGTGAGAAACATTGCGGTCACTGACTCATGTTTCTTTTCTTTAGTTAGTTCAACTTTTCTTATTTTAAACTTTAAAATGTGTTTTTGTTTTTATTAATATAAGTCAAATGTGCTCACAAATCGTTTACGGCACTGAAGTTTACTGTGTTGGTTTTTCTAAGTGATTGAAATCTGCTGGATACAATTAGCACCTGCTCTGTTTTTTTACCACGGACGAAAACACACAACAAAGCTCTATTATGGCTGAAAAAGTAAGTAGAAATGTGGTTTAATGGATTCGTTGCTGTAAAAAGCCTCTTTAGTCGTTGTTTTACTAAACTGTCTGAAAACTTCCCAAGGTTTTACATGCTTCAAATAGAAAAAAATTAACACCTGTTTCTGTCATATGAAACCTTTATCATTTTGGCTTGTAGAATGAAATTGTAAGTGTTTATCCAAGTAAATAAATAAATAAACGGCATAAATATACGTTTGACGAACTAAATCTACTTGTGACATGGAATTATGAAATCATGAGAAGCAATGTATCAGGTTAGGTGTCATTTATAAATGATTCAGATATTGTGAAAGAGTGCAAACCTATACTGATATCATTATGTATATTTCTGATATTTTACTGTAGAAAACTACAAATTGTATCTAATAATGTTATTCCTTCATAAAATACTGTTGTTTTACTACAGGTATAACATAAAATCACTGCCCCTGTCTGTCTCAATTTATGTCTATAAAACTAGGCAACGGATTTTCATGTGGCTTTATATAGATGAGTGATTTAAGAGGAAGATTTTAGTATTATGTAGTATTGTTCCATGGTTGGGCTGTCTATGTGTATAAGTATCTATATCTATTACAAGTTTACTAACACCGGAGGTGGAACTTATACAGTGTAGTGTTTAATATAGATAAAAATACAACTCAAAAAATATTTAATAAAACACTTTGAGTTGTTCCAGAAAACACACATAATACAATTATTAATTATAATTAGCTGTTACCTAAATTCCACACTTTTCAAAATGCATCATATTTTTCCATATCTGTTAATAAAGAAAAAATTTTGATATTCATTGATAATTAAGTGAAACTGTTCTCTAAGTAACTAATTATCAGAAAATTTAAAAATATATTAAAATTCTTTATAATAATTAAGGATTTTCATTGTAGCACAAAGTTGTGCACAAATATGTATTGATATCTTATACATTTTACATCCAATCCCATAAATTGCTCAGATTTCATGTCAATAATAAATAAAAAAAAAAATACAATGAATAAAGATGATAGCAACTAATAAGCCTTCTACAATGTTTATGTCAACGTCATTGTGTTCACGCCTCTCAGCCATAACAATTGACTACTATTACTTTACAGAAGATTCAAGAGAACCCGCTGCCCGAGCCTTCGGAGCCAGTGGCCGACAAGCCAGCCTCTCGCTTCTGCATGCCATCCTTCACCAAGACCCCTCCACAGGACCTGTACCGGCAACTATTGCCGGCCATGCTGTTCCTGCTGACGTTTGTGACTGTTATGACGATGCTGCTCACTTATATGGACACTTTTGGTGAGAATGTTTTTTTTTTGAAAGTAGGAAATGTTGGCAATTTTATTATTTTTTATTTATTGAATTACTTGACACAATTTTAATTAAAAAAATACAATATTGTCCCACAAAACTGTTACAACATGTACGATGGCTAACAAGAGATGATCTGTAGGCTTAGCACATGATTAATGCGACAATATGTCACTGGGAGATAGACTATCCGTCCCTCCTTTATTAATACAGTTACTAAAAAGATGGGAAATCTATCTCACAGCGATATACTGTCGCACCAATCATGTGCTAAGCGTGCTGGAAGGGAGGAATAAAATATAGTGAAAAATTTGTCTGTGGACTAGGAATAATGGGTTCCTACAAATTAAACCAGAAAAGAATGAATTAACATATTTGTTTGTATTTTTAGTCCTATGCTGATGGCAGTTAGAATACATTTGTCACCAATCCAACTCATCCTGTGGGAGTCATACAAGTCGACTATGGGATTCGAAGTGTCATTGACCATTTATTTATTGAAGATGGATGATGGGGCAGCATCATCAATATCATCATTAGTGAAGTGGACACACTACCTATTGCGTTCGCCAAGCCTACCCGCTTGCCTAGCGTGGATATTATGGACATTTACCTCCTATGCATCTGTGCGGTTATGTAATAGGAGAGGATGATGTGATGTGATTCTTTTGTACTTAAAGGAAATACAAAGGCTTGTGTTGTGGGTACCAATCAACGATATAATATAATACATAGATACATACGAATTACGGATACTTAAATACATAGACGACCACGATCAAGGAACAAATATTTGTGATAAATAAATACACAAATAATGCCCTCGCCGAGATTCGAACCGGAAACCTCCAGCTTCATAAGCAGGGTCGCTACCGACTAGGCTAAAAGCTGATTACTTGAATTAATCATATTTTAGCTTTTCTTAACATTAAAAACTAAATATCATGGTTATTTTATAGCGAGAGGCGCTCAACAATTTCGTCTCAACATGAGCCGAGACTACGAGCTGAAGATACCACAGGAGTCCGACTATCTGGTCGCATATGTGCGTCAGTGGCACCTTGGTCCCCGGCCTAACAAGGAGACGCCAGCACCAGTGTACACTGAACAGGCTAAAGTTTTAGATCGACTGCTTGGAGAAATGGTAAGTACTGAGCTGTAATATTCTTATTATTTTCATATTTTTTGGGAGTTATGTCTCTTGAGTCACATGGGTCAAAATTCTTTTCGTTATCTTGTTTCATACCACTTGTTGTGTTGATGATGGGCAATTGGGCAGCAGCGTCATCATAGTGGACACATTACTGCGATCGCCAATCCGCTTGCCCAGCGTGGCGATGGGTATTTTCGTCCTAATGCGCTTATACGCATAGTTAATAAGAGAGGCCTACGTCCAGCAGTGGACTATCATGGGTTGATGATGGTGGTTTCATACCACTCTGTCACGCTTTTAGTTGCTGTTTTGACTTAGTATATTAAAAAAAACCGGCCAAGTGCGAATCGGACTCGCGCGCGAAAAGTTCTGTACCATTTTTCATTCAATCAATTTAATAAAATTCATCAATTTATTATTAAAAAAAATACAGTTAAATCAACCTACCTCAAAAACTATATGAGATAATTTAATCAAACCAATAATCGTTGATAGAGTTTATTAATGTGCATAACATATATTTTTTTATTTTATTTCGCGTAGTTTAAAAAAGAGAGGGGGGGGGGACACATTTTTCAGACTTTGAGAGCTGATATCTCGAAAACGATTTGCTTAAATAAAAATGAGATTTATAAACCTATCCTTCCTAACCTATCATTTTCAAAGACCTTTCTATTAATAGCCAACACGCTTATATACAACTAAAAAAAATGTTATATCCCTCAGTTACATGTATGGAGGGCCCCCACCCCAATGGTTGTTTTTACAATTTAGTATCATAGTCCTGTAGCGGTTCATACAACACATATCCTTACCAAATTTCGTTACTTTAGCATTTATAGTTTCCGAGTAAATCGGCTGTGACAGACGGACAGACGGACATGACGAATCTATAAAGGTTCCGTTTTTGCCATTTTGGCTACGAAACCCTAAAAACCGGTGCACTTGTATTTCTTTTTCACGCTAGATTTTAATCCATACATCAAAAATTTGAAACAAAACATCATCTCATACAAAAATCACAACTGTGTCACGTTTTTTAGGGACACAAAATAAGACAACGAAAAGAATTTTTACCCATATATGAAAAGTATCAGATTTATTTGATTTTGAAATGTTAGTAACATTAGGTTTTTAGATTGTGTGTGAGGACATGTTTCAAAAGATACACATATTACATATTCGCAAATGCATACGATAATAACGGTAAAGTTTTTATGTCGTCTAGAAAATATAGAATCTTATTTCTTTCTGGTATTGTATTAGTCTCGTTTTACTGATTATTTTTTATTCCACCTTTGCGCATTATAAATACGTATAAGCATTAGGTAATTATATATTTTACTACGTATTTTATGCAGTTTCTACCTGTCAACAAGGTTCCTTACGATGCCAACCTAATTCGACAGAAATAAGGTATCTATGGTCGTGCGTTCAAGCTTTCATGGTATGCAATAGTCTTATTAATTCTTACGAAAAAAAAATCCTTAAATGGGTCAAAGCCATGTCCTGTATTTTGGATGTTGTCGATTTAAGGGTAGAGATTCGTTATCATTCGTAAATGGATGAATCCATTTTTTCTTGTATTTTATTGCCATGGTTACGGTATCCTGAGTCACTGGTTTTATGTAAAATTATGCTATTTGGTCTTAATAAGCCCGTTCCTTAATGGGCCACTTACAAACATGTACTAGGTATATGACCGCTTGCATAATGTATGTACCTGCATATTATAATTTTGCATAAAATCACCGTGACCCGGGAGACAGTAACCATGGCAATAATAAACAAGAAAAAGTTGATTCACCCAAATACTTCCGTGTGCAACGCACATTCGTGGAGATTCATAGCTAATTTTATTCTACCGATGCTTATTTGAAATCAAATTAAGTAAATAATTTCACTTTTACTGCGTATTTTATGAAGTTTTTACCCGTGAACATTGTGTATTTGCAAGGTTACGAAATTAACACGTTCGCCTCCGGTACTGTTTCACTAAGTGCTAATACTATGCCGATCGAAATTATCTGACAGAAATCCTATGCCAGTGACACGCATGTGTGACCGAAAAGATTGTACTACTATGCCGGCGACACAGCACGGTGTCAAAAACGTTCGCATTTCTATGCCACTGGCATAGGAGTGAGAAGAATGAACAATATTGCTTTGCTCTTCCGCGATACAGAATGTGTAGCTAATTAGTGTAACCCGCTATAATTACTTGCGTATTTTTTGCATGCAATTAATTTTCCCACCCTCCCGCCGCAAAAATAAATACGCAAATAACTATAACAAACCACCACCAATAACACTATACTCGACACGTGTTTCGCCTCTCTACGAGGCATCATCAGGAGTTGACGATGTTGTCGGTCTGGTGTCCGGCAACAGAATGAGCTGTCCTGTCTGGTCGGCCATATTTATAACCTCACCCTGACCCCGCCCCCTACCCCCTTCTCCCCCCCTGGCAACGGAAAAAATTCGTAATAACGGCGATGACGCAACATTCAGCTGCTCGTTAATAATTACACCTCTACCGTTGTACCTAACTATTTCCAATTGTTCCAGAACGTTCAAACGTAAACCTTTATCACAAACGTGCAGAACATTAAAAGAGTGGTCCTCAGATAAACTATGGCCACTCTCTATCAAATGCTTCGCGAAATTTGAACGTTCTGGATGGTTATGCCTATAAGATGTAACATGCTCCTTATACCTTGTGTTAAAATTACGGCCCGTTTGCCCCACGTACACCTTATTACAATCATCACAAGTTAGCTTATACACACCAGACTTCTTGCCCGTCTCAATTTGATCTTTGCCGTTACAAAGTTTTGAATGTAACGTATTGTTTGTCTTAAAAGCAACATTAATATTATTAGACTTCAAAACTTTGTAAATATCATCTGATAGTTTGCCGACATACGTAATGCTTGCCTGAAATTTCTTGGTGGGTTCAGACGGCCGTGCAGCATACAACATATTATTGACCATGCCATTCTGTTTCTTTCTGATAATACTATCCACAACTGACTTATCGTAGCCGTTAGAAACCGCCAAGTGATAGATGTTATTCAATTCTAGCCGATAATGCTCATCAGAAAGAGGCACAGTCAACAATCTATGCACATAACAATGAAAAGCCGCTAACTTATGTTGCCACGGATGTGTAGAAGAAGCCGGTATAACTGCATCAGTCTGTGTAGGCTTACGGAAAATTCGGAAATCGTGTCTGTTATTAACCCTTGTGATCGTCAAGTCCAGGAAATTAAGTGAATTGTCTTGCTCTAATTCTTTCTTAAACTTAATTTTCGGGTGCTTGTTATTAACCTCGGTAAAAAATGCATCCAGCTGTGTCACACTGCCCGTCCAACAAATAATTAAATCGTCCACGTACCTAAAATAATACAAAATATCCCTATTACCTACAATATGCTGGTTTTCAAAGTCATCCATAAAAATATCAGCCATTAAAGGACTCAATGGTGAACCCATAGCCAAACCATCATTTTGCAGGTAATATTGACCCCCAAATCTAAAATAATTTTGTTTCATACAAATAGCAGTGAGTTGCAATAATTCATCCACCTCTCCCGGATGCAGCCGCTGTCTTTCAAACATACCACGAAGGATGTCCAATGTTTCGACATACGGTACATTTGTAAACAAACTGTCTACATCCAACGAAAGAAGGATAGCATTCTCAGGCAAGTTAATACCCTTGATCCTCTCTACTAGATCTAAACTATTCTTTAAACAAAACTTAGGCCGAAATTGGGATTTATCTCTAATAATGCAATTCAATCTCTTTGCTAAATTATAAGTTGGTGCACCCAAGTATGACACCACTGGACGAATCGGAATATTGTCTTTATGAATCTTTGGAAGACCATAAAGAACAGGAGCTCGTGGATTCATGGGGATAACCATATTCTTCTCATGCTCGGTTTCAAACACAAACGAAGAATCCTTAACCGCATGCCTAAGATCTTTCTGGAACGCTGGAGTTGGGTCTTTCCGTAAGATAGAAAAGCCATCACCTTGGATAATATCTAATACTTTCTGATTGTATTGACCCCGTTCCATGATCACAATGCAATTGCCTTTGTCTGCCTTGGAAACCACTAGATCATTGTCTTGCACCTTTTGTTGTATAGATCTTAATAACAACATATTAGATCGTACCCCCGCATCCTCTACTAGACCAGTACCTTTAATAACATTAGCTACCATGGTTTTTGTGTCTACCTCACCACGCCCCCGAACAATAGCAACCTCGGCATCCACAGCCAAATTTTCAAGAACTCCCTGTTTTAGCTTAGGCGGGAAGTTATATTTCAATCCCTTCTCCAAAAGACCTACTTCATTTCCCGAAAATTCGACTGTAGTGAGGTTCTTCATGCGAGGGTGGAAATGGTGATGAGTTGGTGGTACTATTTCACCTCTGCCTAAGGAAGAATTAGAAGCTGCAGTTAATCTGTGCAATTTGTTAAGCTGTGCAATATACATCTCGTGAGCAAGTTCTGACGCGAAGTATCTGGCCTTTTGGTCAAGAATATCAAACTCGAGATTATGCAGCTTAAATGAAAGTTCGGAATACAGAACCTTAAGATGCAATTTTAAATTGTCTCTAACTGTAAACCAATGGCGAGATTCTTCGTTGAGCCAGACCTTTTGAGCCTTATTAATTGCCAACCTTGCCGACCTGCTAGTACTACTACAACGGAAATGGATGTAATTAGGTACAACATTCAGCTGCTTACATCGCTGGTTAAACCAAACATTCTGGACAGCTGCACGATGCTGTTTCGTTAATTTGACATAAAGTCGTGCCTGCTCAGCCACGCTAGCTGTTTTTAAGTAATTAATTGAATCAGGCGTTACTTTGCGGAAGTCCATATTCAAGGATGAACAATATTGCTTTGCTCTTTGTATCGCGGAAGAGCAAAGCAATATTGTTCATCCTTGAATATGGACTTCCGCAAAGTAACGCCTGATTCAATTAATTACTTAAAAACAGCTAGCGTGGCTGAGCAGGCACGAC